>CAUYRH010182337.1:0-31665 GCA_963574655.1 Perodicticus potto
GTACAGGCGAAACTTACTAAATGCAGAATACAAGTGTCTTCATACAATAACTAGGAAAATGCCATGAAAGCTATGTTAAACAGTTTGATGAAAATATTTCAGATTGTATGTGAAACCAGCACATTGTACCCCTTGATTGCAGTAATGTACACAGCTATGATTTAATAATAATAATAATAAAAGGAAGGTATCCTAATAGTTACACAAAAGATACTCTGACCATGTTGTGATTAGAGGCAATAGTCTAATGGCAAGTTGCAGCCAGGAGGCGGACTGTCTTTATAGGATGTGTATTTTTGTTTATATTAGATTAGCAAATATTTTTGAAAAAGTAAATTGCTTTGTAGCTAAAGCTAATGACATATATTCTACCATGACCTCTAAATCTTGTATACTGGAATAGTTTTAAAAGTTGTTAGAATAAGGTGTTTTATTTAACCGTCTAACATAAAACCAAACAGTGACACTGGAGTGAAAGAACCAGGCCAGTATAGTAACCTGAGCAAAGAAATTTTGGGAAAAAAAAATCAAACATTTCAAAATAGGATTCAATCCCTTATGTATTTCATCTTCTTTATTATCCTCTACTTTTATTCACACCTATTGTTCTGGGCCAATGACAATTTTTTAAATACTACATGGGAAAAATTTGGATAATAACTTAACAACCCTGTCTATAGACAATAAAAGTATTCAACACCACATGTAAATTATCTTTAAAAAGTACTCTTATTACCAATGAAAAACTCTTTGATTAATACAGAGGTTCAAATGAGGTTCTCTTCTCAGTTTCGATTTTGAAAATTAATGGAATAATATCAGAGGGAAATCTCTCATCACTTGCTCTTTCTCCAGTATGCTGATGGGTTTTGCAAAATATTCTTTTGTTTACAAGTATAATGAGACTGCCCGCTAAATCAAAATCTTTATAAGACAGGAAATCCTGGCTAATTTTCCTTAGGTAGGTGAATCTGCAAACCAGATGAATCTTTCTCATAGACGCACATTCTTGTCCAATTCTAGAGATTAACTAGTTGTGTCATCTTAAATGACCAAAATCTTCTTACCCATGCAAACTGGCCACACATGGGCAGGTGCCCCGTGGAGTGTTGTCATAGGGAAGTTACCCTGAACCACCCTGTCATGAAAATGCAGGAAACACACAGCTGGATTTGGAGTCTTTAATTTCTGTTGCAGTGAGAGGCTTATTTGCTCTTTTAAACAATTAATTTTTTTCTTTTTCTTTTTTTTTTAATAGCATTAATTATGTTAGGATGAATTTTTACCTGTATTTGAGTTGCCAAAACACACCTCTCTGTAGGGGCAGGGACACTTTATATAAATGGCAGTTGTAATAGTGAAATGCACAAGTAATGGGATATTTGACCAGGAAAATAGTTTCACAATCATTTAATCTGGTATCCTTATCTGACAGATAGGACCCAAGGCCGGGAAAAGTCACATGTCCAACTGCAACAAGTGAATGATTCACAGGACAATGGGGACCTTATAAACCAGCCTGCAAACCACAGAAGCAGCGTGGCCATTTCCACATTTGCTCCCATGGGAAGACCTTTTAAGGAAAAAAATGTATAAAAGTAGGTATACTCTTTCACATAGTATAATTTAGGCATGATTTTTTCTCCTCAAATTATGGCAAAATCTCTCTTTTATTATTATTATTATTATTATTTGCCAAAGGAAAGGAAAACATGATTTTTGTGTTTTAAGTCTTTTATCTAGATGGTATTAGCTGCTACTTTGAAAAATATTTCTGGTTTGTGCCATCAGATTGACTTAATTCGGGAAATTAGTGAAAATATTGGTATTGGCATTATCCTTAATTTTGCTGATCTACCATTTTGTATCTTATCTTTTATAGTTAAATGTATATATTAAAGTTTACTGCAAGAAGACTGAAACTTTAACTTTTTAAAAAAACTTAATAAATTCAAGCCATCTGTCAGTGGATAGAATGATGAGGTGAGAGTTGGTGGCCATCCTAAGGGCTGTGTTACCTACCAAATCACTTAACTAACCACATCCTTGATATTTCTGTCTGTTAGTTGGGAATTCATTCCTTCATTCCTTCAATTGATTTTTCTCTGTTTCATTCTATTTCATTTACCCTTTAAGTATCCAAGTGATGTGTCAAATATTGATGACAAGAAATTGCACAAAATAAGCTCCTTAATATCAGGAGTTTGTTACTGGATTGGGGGGGGTGAGGGGCCTATCACTGTCCAACCACTATGTAGAGATGGGGGACAGATCCAAAGAGCTTTATTGTCAGAAGGCCAGTAATTCTGGAGAGCGGTGAGAGTAACCTCTGCAAGACTGTTTTTCCCATCCATTTTGAAAACCATACTTTTTACATAAAAGTTCAGAGCAAAAACCCTTCTCGTAAACAACAATAATGGCATAACTTATGACCCATAATAAACAATAATAAGCATAACTCATAACTCCACACAACATTTCTAATTCAGAAGTTAATCTCCATAATCAATCATCCTAAACTACTCAAGATATACACTTTTGGTTAAATCTAAGTCCACAAAATGACAAGGGTGGAAGACACGAGGTGAAGTCCTTTAAAACCTGAACCAGCCAGACCAGCTGTGTCGTCTCAGCTCTAGCCTGACAGACTCCATCTTATTCTCAGCATGTGTGCTGTCAGCACAGAGTTTCTTAGAAGGGACACGGGTTCTAGTCTGCAGAGCAGAACAGTGGAGTGTCTGTTGAAGGTGGCTGTGAAGGCCTCCAGGAGGTTACTGGTGCAGAAGGCTGGGCAGACATCACATCTGCAGTAATTGTGGTGCAGTGTTATGTCCAAGGAACAGGACGCTCTGAAGGATGGCAACATGCAGTTTATTGGCACAAGTGCAGGGGGTGATGTGGGATGGAATGTGCAACGTACAGTGACTAGCTTTGTTTGCCAAACTAAGAAGGGAGATAAGTTTAAATAAAAAACAAAACAAATCTTTGGACTATTTTTTTAGTATTGCTTTGTGATCTCAAACTGGAAATTTTTCTGTAAATGCAAAGTCTTATATTTTAGTACAAAGCATTATCTAGAATTTATTTCAGATAAAAGTAATTCAATCAGAAAATATTTAATAAGCTAATGTATAGTGATAATTGACATTCAGCATGTTGCACTGGGACACTAGCAGCGTGAATCCTCTGAACTGGAACTGGTCGAATCTTTAAGGATTTAAGTATGAATATATTTCGTTCATCATTTTGATTCTTTGCTAACCAGTGTTTCCCTTATATTCTCGATGACTTGTTAATTCCTTGTTAGCCAGAAGATCAAATCAAGCACAACATTCCAATATTTAACTCGTGGATAAGAGAGAATTTGTCACAGCTTATCATAAAATGTGGCAACCCAAAATAAGTGACTGGGTGGAGATCTCTATCAATGGAGGTGTATTAAGCCAAAGTTGAGGATGTGCCCAAGAAATATACAAACCACAGAGACTGCTTTTACAAAGGGGGAGTTGGGAAATTCAGTATTTAAGGGGAGAAGACACACAGGAAAAAAAAGGAGGAAGAGAGTGGGCAGGGAGGTGAATTGTTCATTCTAGTGAGGCCCAGGAAATCTATGTTTTACATAAGTTAAAGTAAATGTTTGAAGAGAAAAAAGGAGGAAAGGAATCATCGATCATGCAGATGTCCTGGGTTGGGTGGAAGAATGTTTGCTCTTGTCTCTGTTCTGTGCCTATGAAGATAAACCTCTAATCGGCGTTATTAGTGTGAAACTTAACAGATTTCAGTTTTAGGAGCTCGCCTTAGCCTGAAAACCCAAAGTTACAGTCTGCATGTCCTTGTTTAGGGGAGGCAAGCAAGGAATTTCCTTATGAATGATCTTTGGGAGCAGCCCTTGTGGATGCCCGAGGTCTTTTACCTTTCTATGGGGATCTGGCTAAGGTGTAATGGTAGGAACTACAACTATCTGGGGAGTGGGTGTTGCATGACTCCGCCTCCAGGCTTAACCTTTCCTTTTGCACAAGGATTTGTGGGTGGTGGTCCTGATATTTTTATTTTCCTTTACAAATGAATACTGGAAAAGAAATTTTCATGTTTGATTATGAGCTCTTACTCTCTTTGTACACACTTGAGGGAGGAAGATCTATAGGATAATTGATGACTATATAAGGCAGAGGTAAAAATCACAAGCACTGATAAGGACTCTTCCACAGACAAATCTCCAGAGGCAGTCTTGCTGAAGTTTGCTGTCATTTTTAATGAGCCACAGATTACAATCATTAGCACAAGGGAACAATTTAGAAATATTTGTGAGAGCTGATGAGATGTGGAATATGAAGCCTGAATTATGCTGAATGTGATTTTATTCTTAATGTTGGATGTGAGCTAAAGGTTAGGGTTAACTACCTGCAGCATCTGAGGACCTGAGTAAGCAACAGAGCTGAGGCTGAGCTCACCACTGCTGTGATGGCGATCAAGGGATTAGCACACCACTTTCCACTAAAATATGATCAGTGCGATTTTAGTGGGTTATTGGAAGGTGAAGCAAAGAGGCCCTGGGTGGCAAGGAACCCTATAGCAGTCAGCTGCACAATCAGAGAACTTGAAAATGTTGTTTAATTCTGAATCTTGCTTACTAAACCAATCTATGTGACTGACAGACGAAATCATCCTGTTAGATTTTATACAAAATAGCCAATCAATAAATATTTCTTGAATGAATTAATGAATGACAGAATGAGTTGATGTTCAAATGAAAAATAATAAATCAACCAGTTGAGTATATTTACTATATAGTGCAGCTAACCTTGAGTTCTTTGTGCCAGTGAGAATAAAAATTAGTAGATGAATAGAATTTTTAATATTCTGTTTCACATTATTTCTTCTGTGTCTAGAATTTTCCAAGTTATAAAGGAAGCAAAATAATACCTATTGAGAGCCAGCCAATTCATATGCACTAATGAATTACAGTTCCAACAGTCTCATTGGCTAGATATAAAATACCTATGAATAGATTACAAATTTATCCCTTCTAGGAGAATAGTAGCAATCTCATGATATTCCATATTATAAATTCTAGGGTAAAAATTCACATCTTCTGGTCTGAAACCAAAGTCTTCATTATTCATGAAATGGGTGCAGTCTTCCTCATCAAAGGAAGACTAATAATTTAGCACAGAGCACAAGGTCTAATATGATTGGCAGTGAAGTATGTGTTTGATAAATAATTATTAAGTAATCTATGGCATAACACAATTCTGAATTGTGATTTCAAGTTATCGATGATCACCTTTTTGTTTTTAATTTGTAAACTTTTTACAAGGAAAAAGATAGTTAGAACTTCCCCCCATTTTAATTCCTCAGGAAGGGCACATGGAAATAATAGTCCCTGTGCTGTCGAATGTTCATCAATGTCTGCAACTTTTCTAAATGAAGGGAAGTAGTTCGAAGCAATGCTCAGTTACTGTAGCCAACAGACACCACATTTCATAATGACTTAAACATGAAAGCAGTGTACATTCTACTCCCTTAATAGTACAAAAATGAATGCTTCTGTTTGGAAGACAGCTTCCCTCCAAACAATGTATTCAGGGACCTACACCTCCGTGGTTGTGTGGTTCTACCATAACAATTAATTTTTATGCCTCATGCTTACAGAATTGCACCATCAGTGGCTTAATTCTTCTCAATTTACAATTGCGCCGAGGTTTAAGAACTTTATCTTTTTTATTAGAGTAGACCTACAAAACCTTACAAAAGACATGCAAGTTCTAAATTCATGGATTATAAAAAGAAATATATTAAAAACCATAAAAAGAGAGCTATATAATTAGAGTCATATCATGTATGTATGTATGTATGGATGTATGGGTACAATCACTATCTTAATGATGGCATTTTCCCCAAATTAATCTGGAGATTGAAAACAATTCCACTCAAAACACAAAGGCTTGCTTTTTTGTTTTTGGTGACAAAATTAGAATACCAACATTTATTAGCCAGGGCTTTCCAGAGAAATAGGATGAGTAGGAGAACAAACAGGAGATTTATTCTGGGATGTGCTCACCTGATTATGGAGGTGCATAAGTCTCATGATATGCCATCTGTAAGCTGAGAACCAGGAAAGCACACAGTATTAGTTCAGTTTAAGCCTGAAGGCCTGAGAAGCAGAGTCTGGGCAGAGGATTGGAGTTGGGGTGGAGGGGGGGTGCTCAGCCATGTTGAGTTAAGGGCAGGAGAAGGTGGATGCCTTAAATCAAACGGAGAAAGTAAATTTTCCCTCCCTTTGCCTTATTGTTCTATTCAGGCCCTCAATAGATTGAGTGATTCTCATCCACATTGGGGAGGGAAATTTTCTTTACTCAGTCACATTAAAAAGCCAATCTCCTGTGCTACCCCCTCCTCATATAAACAATAATCTGGGCATCCCTTAGCCCAGTCAAGTTGACATATAAAATTAATAATCACAAAGTATATTCCTAACCTTATGATAAAAAAGAACTTCTTGAGTGAGATAAACATTGTACTTACTAAAACAAGTAGGTAGATCATGTTCTGTTAAAATTAGAAACTTTTCTTTATCAAAAGTTTATATAGAAAATGTTAACTTTAATTCTCTAATGGTTAATGGTATGCAATGGATATTTGTATATTGAACTTTAATTTAAAAAAATTAACACACAGTATATATTTTGCAGAAGTATTTGAGAATACAGGATAGACATGATACCCTAAAAAAAAATGAAAAATATATATGTATAGTAACAGGGGTTAAGAGTAGCAAAAGCCTATCCACAAATCCTGATTCTACCAAGGAAGTTGTCTGTGCCTCCCAGAAAACCTCTTAAAACTACATGCAATATATGTGCAGGTCTGAGCCAACTTAATAGGCACCAGGTAGGTGTTTTTGGTTAAGGAGTATGGTTTCCAAAACACGCAAGGTGACTGTCTTATTTTTCCTTTATGTCTCAATTTACATGAAGTGTGTTGTTCACTGAATGCTGAAAAGGATTCAGGCAAATGGAGACATGTTAGAAGAGAGGCAGGATGCCAACACGACAAGAATTTGTGTTTAAAGAACTTGAGAACTTCAGCCTCAAGAAGAGAAAGTGCAAAGGGAAATAAAAATCTCTTCTCAGATGGCAAACAAATAAAGTGAATATATTTTATGATGTTTGCAAAAGTCATTTGTTGGGGAAACAAGTAAATTAAATTTTAAGTTACCTATTTAAAAAAAATAATAAAATCTGAAACACTCTTGGAACCAAGCATTTTTTTTTTTTTTTTTTGAACCAAGCGTTTTGGTTGGGCACACTTAGCCTATACAATAGACCCCCTGAGTTTGTTGCTCCAAAGTGAAAATTTGTATCCTTGACAAACATCTGCCCAACTTCTACCCTAGACAAATCCCTCAGCTTTTCCATATTTCTGTTATTTTCATAATAAAAATAAACTTTACTTTTAAGAAAGTCTGTGAAAAAAAATGTGAAAAGAAATTACAAAGTTACAATGTAGCAATACTCTGTGATATAGCATTTCTCAAGGTAAACAGTATTAAGCAACTTTACTCATATCCACCAAGAGACACATATGAATAAATTTATAGCAGCATTATTTATAATACCAAACAAAGAAACAAACAAAAGCTAACCAGAGGTAGGTGGTTAAGTTGTGGTATCCTTACAGCATGGAGAATTCAATGTCACAGGTCAGGAAACTTTCCCCCTGCAACATACCAGATAAGTGTTTTTGGCTTTGTAGGTCGTCTGGTTACAACACCTCAGTCCTATCATTGTGAAGGAAGAAGCCATAGTCAGTGCTAAATAGTGTGTGGGAGAATGAAGAAAAAGAGAAGAAAAGGCTCTGGGGATTCCTCCCACTGTCTCTGAGTTGTAAAGGTCTGTTTTTCTGCCCCGCCTGCCCAAAAATGACGATTCCACGTGTCTCACCGTATCCTCTCCACAGCGTTCTTTTCTACGTAGCAGCATGTGTTGAGGTCAGGGTAGAAATACCAGCTCTCAAAGTGAAGCTCTCAGTTTTTAGGGGTATTTCAGATTCTGCATTTTCTGATCTGCTCATGGCTACTTCTCGTTTTCCAATAGCTGCTTTTGTGTCCTTGCCAAAACTTTTTGCTGAGTTAGCAGAAAATAAAGGTATGTCTTCCCCATCTCTAGAATCTGGAGGACTTACTTTAATGTTCTATTTTTAAGACAAAGAAAAAAGGAATGGAAGAAAAGAAATTTGGCAATTATTGGAGCCATTCATCAGTGTAAGCTCACTTGATAATTCACAACCTGAATGGGTTTTCTAAGCATGTTAAACAGTGAAAAGTAAGGATTTGGCAGTTTTGTGATTTATTTTTAATTGGGTAACTATTCCTGTGAATTGTGCAAGTTCTTTACAAATCGCTATTGTTTGCTTTGAGAAAAAAGTAAATGATGCTTCTAGTCATATCTGGGCCACAAAGTCGCACCTTGTCACCAGGCTAGAGAGCAGTGGCATCAGCCTAGCTCACAGCAACCTCAAGTTCCAGAGCCCCAGCAATCTTCCTGTCTCAGCCTCCTAAGTAGCTGAAACTATAGAACTATTTTTCTATTTTTATTTGAGACTGAGTCTCACTCTTGCTCAGCCTGGCCTCGAACTCCTAAGCTCAAAGGATCCTCTGCCTTGGCCTCCCAGAGTGCTGGGATTACAGGCGTGAGCCACTGTAGACTTGAGGCCTTTTCAATGCCCATGTGAATGCACAGATTTCCAAGAGACACAAGACATATATCCATAAGGCACAGTGAACTGTGTGGCTTACGTTTGATTTTTTAAAATGTGTTTAGAGGAGTCTCACTATAGAGAAAATTCAGTGTAATCAATTAACACTATGTTTTTAATTACTATTCTGTATGCTCACATTTAGTTTCATTATTGACACAGTTAGTTGATGGCCTGAAGAAGAGCACAAAGTAAGTTAGGAAAATAATAAACTAAGTGGCTGAATGTTATGAGTTTGAATTTATTCCCACCCCACCCTCCAATTCATAAGTCGAAATCTTAACCTCAAGGACCTGAAGTGGTACTTTTTTGGAAACAGGGTCATCGCACTTATAATTAGTTAAGATGAGGTGTTTCTGAAGTGGTCTGGGCCCTTAATCCAAGATGCCTGTTCTTTTAAAGAGGGAAAATTTGGATGCAGACACTTTATAGGGAGAAAACCCTATGAAGATAAAAGCAGAGACTGCAACGATGCTTTTACAAAGGAAGTAACACAAAGATTGCCTGCAAACACCAGAAGCTGGGGTAGAGCAATGGAACAGATTCCATCTCACTGCCTTTCAAAGAAGCCAACCCTGCTGACATCTTGATCTTAAAATTTTAGGCTGCAGAATGATAAGAGAGCAAAGTTCTGTTGTTTAAATTACCCCATTTGGGGTACTTTGTTACAGCAACTTAGCAAACCAATATACTGAGAAATGTACTGACTTAAAGAAATGCGTTTTTAGAAATGCATCAGTACTCGAACAATTTAGAGATTCTTTTTGGCCAGCAAAATTATATCTTTGGGAAATCATGCTAAATCCTATTGAAAATAATAACAGAGTAAAGATAAAAAATTGTAGGTTGGCTATCTTAAAAGTAGATGTGTGAAGAAGCCTTGAGAGTAGCTAGCAGAAAAATTCTAGGGTCTCAATATTGCATGGTGCAAAAATAAAATGGAATAAAAAGTCACTCACATATCCAGCCTGTACGAAAGGAAGCCTGGCAAGACATGAATGCCTCTGCTAATAATTATACCCTAAGTGGAGACAGACCACAGCTGGAGCTGGAGAACATTCAGATAACACAGGGAATATGGCACACGAGCTTACAAATATCAGAAGGGTGTGTGTGTGCACATGTGTGTGTGTTTTGAATGGTGAGGGGGATCTTGATAATTTAGGACAATAAATGCCAGAACCGAGAAATGCAGTGGCCCAGATGGATGAGACAAAGCCTTTATTCAATAACATTGAAAATATTCTTGCAAATGTTTCTGTCTTTATTTTTTTTTATTTTTTTTTATTAAATCATAGCTGTGTACATTAATGCAATCATGGGGTACAATGTGCTAGTTTCATATACAATCTAAAATATTTTCGTCAAACTGCTTAACATAGCCTTCATGGCCTTTTCTTAGTTATTGTGTTAAGACCTTTACATTCTGCATTTAGTAAGTTTCACATGTACCTTTCTAAGATGCACCATAGGTGTGATCCCGCCAATTACCCTCCCTCCACCCATGCTCCCCCAACCCCTCCTTTGCCCCTCTCCCCATATTCTTGTGCTATAATTGGGTTATAGCCTTCATATGAAAGCTATAAATTAGTTTCATAGTAGGGCTGAGTACATTGGATACTTTTTCTTCCATTCTTGAGATACTTTGCTAAGGAGAATATGTTCCAACTCCATCCATGTAAACATGAAAGAGGTAAAGTCTCCATCTTTCTTTAAGGCTGCATAATATTCCATGGTGTACATATACCACAATTTATTAATCCATTCATAGGTTGATGGGCACTTGGGCTTCTTCCATGACTTAGCAATTATGAATTGGGCTGCAATAAACATTCTGGTACAAATATCTTTTTTATAATGTGATTTTTGGTCTTCTGGATATATACCCAGTAGAGGAATTATAGGATTGAATGGCAGGTATATTTTTACATCTCTAAGTATTCTCCAAACATCAGAGGCTGGAACTGACAGCTGAGTGCCGAGCTCTGACAGTTCGCCCCAACGCAAATGGCAGCTGAGACAGGGCAGTGGCACAGACAGGGCTGAGTTTCAGTTTCTGCGAACTCAAACAGCATTTGATCCGCAGGGGAATATAGCCGGGACAGAAACAAATTCTGCTAAGTTGTTCTGTTCTGTCAGCAACATCAATCAAGGGCAGGGCTGGAACTGAGCGAACCACCTCAGCCCCCATTAAGCACCTGAGATTGTCAGACCTCACCTCCCCCTGCTGGATAGTGGCAGCCTGGCTGAGGAGACATAGATCTCCCAGTGACTCAGGGAGGCACAAACCCCTGGAGCATCTGCTCATTGGAGGGAACTGGATCACAGCCCTGCGGGGTTACCAGTGACTGAGGGTGACAGAGGTGCAAGGTGGGTAAGGAGGCATCAACCTTCCCAGACTAATTTATTGGCTGGGTGGGTCCTTCTGACCTCACGGAGCACTGGACCGAGTCATACTTGAGCTGCCAGCAGACCCCTGCTATCTAGTTGCTGGAGACCTTTTGAACTCTCCCACCTGAGACCGGTGCTGACTGGGACAATTGATTTGGACCTCTTGAACTGGGCCAATCACCCAAGGACTATCCAAAGTGGTATCCTGAGTGTGTGGTGGTGGGAAGGTTTGAATTTCCATTTCCAATTGTTGCCTGTGGGGCGTGGGGTGACTTAATTGCTGATTTTTCTCCAGGCATTTTTAAAATGAAGTTCTCGCTCCTTAGCTTGGTGCACTAAGAAAACCAGATCTGGATGAGGGTTCAAATCAACTTATCTTCATAGCCTCTTCTTTTCTGTTATATGTTATAAAATCAGGGAAATTGGAATCACTGAATTACTTAAGTGCATGCCACACTTTACTAATGGCATTATTTTATTCTAGTTTGACATTTCCCTTCTTCACACACCGTAACAGTCACATCTCAGCTCAATGCCACAGTGCCTGAAAAACATATTGCTAGCTGTCTTGTTCCTTTATTAAGCTTCTGTCACTCCTTTCAGAAAATATAATCTTCTCCTTGTTAGTGTTTTTGTGGAATATTCCAGATAGCCTAATCATTCTGTCTGTTAATACAATTAGGCATGCACATTTGGTAGGCGACACCTATAGACGTTTGGCTTCTGGACGAGATGTTCTATAGCTTGGGGGCAGACCCTCAGGTAACTCATCTGCAGGTGTTAAAGCTATAGTCTCGGGGAGCGGGTGGCGATCCTGAAGCACACAGTCATTGTCTAATATTTCCCTCACTTGTCATGTACCGTCTCAATAAATAGCTACTGCGGACGTTGCTTGGGGCTACCCCGCACCTATAGTTAGCCCAACTCTTGCAAGCTTGTACTTCTATCCATGTCACACCTGTTTCCCTTGTGCAGCTCCAGGGCATCAGGGGTCATGGCACAT
Source organism: Perodicticus potto (assembly GCA_963574655.1). NCBI lineage: Eukaryota > Metazoa > Chordata > Mammalia > Primates > Lorisidae > Perodicticus > Perodicticus potto. The sequence continues at coordinate 12,152 of CAUYRH010182337.1, forward strand.
TTAACTCCGATAACCTGGACTGAGCCTGTGGGGCTGACCTTTGTTGTGATGGCTTTGGGTGTGTGGTGGCACCAAGACAGTACACCTGCACACAGGCCTGGGGGTGGAGGACGGTGGCACTCAGAGATGACACCTGGACACAGGCCTGGGGGTGGAGGTGCAGCTTGTCATGCTCCTTTTTCTGATATAAGATTTCAAGTTCAGGAAATTCTGCTATTTGTTTCTGCATGTGTGTTGTTGAATCATGTTACCTGGACCTATCAGGAAATATTTTGTAAGTTTTCAAAGTAACTCATTTATTATGGGGATATATTCATGTCCTGTATCACAGGCATCACCTTCTAGATTTGGAAGACATTGTAACACAAAATTACTCACCTGAAGCATCTCTATGAAATAGGAGCAGAGTTTACAGCCATTTTGGGGAATTTTTCATTCAGCTTAGGGAAAAGCTTAAAGAAATGATTTACTCTACTATCAAATATCTAGTGGGTGAGCACCTTTCCTGCTAGAAGCAAGGTCTGTTATCTTTTGGATATACAGAACATGATAGATATGAACTCCTCTTTTTTTGCCCTTTTCTCTATATTTAGAGCTCTATTTTAACAATGCCGCCATTATCTCAGACATATTATGGTAAAATTGCTAGCTGCTTAATTCTCTTTTCATTTGTCAGTTGACTTAAACTGGAGTTGAAAGGCACATTTGTTATTGAGACTGGAGACCGTCTGAGCTCTTCACTGGAAATCTGGGGTCACCGTGGTTTCATCTGTAAATATGTTTCTGGTAAATCTTTAAAGCTTGTTCTTTCTGGCAATGACTTTATTCATCTGTTTGATATGAGGTCTTTTGCCTTTCAGAAGGTGATCCTTACCCCCTGTGAGACTTGTAGACCTCCTTTGTTTTTTCATACCCCCATGGTCCATGGTCTGTGATTTTTGCCTAATATATCATAGATACATGAGAATGTAGTAAACAAAATACTATACTAGTTGGTTTATATTTTTAGACAATGAGATAATTACATATACAACAAAATAAATACATGTATAAAAAATATGTTCTGGTATTTAAGCTAATTTAACATGATTTCTTAAAAGAAATGTTTCTGAAGTTGGTCCAGGGGTAGCTTCTAACACATTCCTCTCTGCAAATGGCTGTCCTGGGTACTTTTTGCAACTTGGTATGAAACATAGGACTATGAGAAGGTTTCCTTAATCTTTCCTTACTCAATCAACACAAATTTGTTTACCCTTATCATGTGTGTACTTAATTCGTACTATTTTGAGCTTTTTAGGACACTATTAAAGAATTTGTGATGTTAGGTTGGAACACAGCCTCTTCTTGAAACTTGGAAAGGATATAAATATTGATTGCCTAAAACTTGTTAAAAAATAATAGATTTTTTTTGTTTTTACTTATACTTTGTTTTTATTTACAGTTTGATTAGGAATACATGCAGCAACTCATAAAGTCAAGTGAAGAAAACCACTATAAAGTGTTAAATAATATATCCGCACTGTAAGGCACAGACTAATGAAATTAAGAAAACAAAAACAAAAAGACAACCAAACCAAAAATTTCACCTTCCTATCTTGCTGGACTTCAAGCGGTGCTCACATATAATGAGACACAAGCATACTGTCCTGCTTGACACACATTACAGATGTGTTCTGATGTCTATGGGTCAGACAGCATTTCTGAGGCTTAGGCTCCTGGTACAAAATGCCTTTCTGCAAGTCTGAAGGGCTCAGAGCTGTCCCGACAGGACCTGCAATGACAGATGGTCCCTCAGGCAGACTAATCCCATGTTATTTAATACAAAAGCAAAACGTCAACTGTTTCAGGGAAAACATAAAGCCCGGAACTTAAGAATTGATGAGTAAACATGAAAGAAATTCACGTGAAAATATTTGGTTTAAAATGCATTTTAATGTTTCAGTCTAAACACACATTTTTGTTGATTTGGAATCTTAAACCACTGTTTGGATTTAAAAAATAAGAGCTTTGGAAATTTAAAATTTATTTTTTAAATATATGAAAGTATTCACACAATTAAAAATAAAAAAGAATACATGTTCCTTGTAGAAAATACAAATAGTATAAATAGTTAGAATGAATGAAATGAACTTTTAATTCTACTTCTTAGAAATCACCACTACTAATTAGATGAATAGATAGATGCTTTTTCTCTATATATTTAATATATGTGTTTGCATAATTATTTTTTTGCTAAAATATGGCAGTGTTTGAAATATTCTTTGAAATTTGTCAATACAAAAGATTTAAATTAATTAAACTGGTCAGGTGTGGTGACTCATGCCTGTAATCCCAGCACTCTGGGAGGCCAAGGTAGGTGGATTGCCTGAGCTCAGGAATTTGAGACCAGCCTGAGCAAGAGTGAGACTGTCTCGGCTAAAAATAGAAAAATAGCTGGGCGCTACTCAGGAGGCAGGAGGATTGCTTGAGCCCAAGAGTTTGAGGGTGCTGTGAGCTATGATGATGCAGCAGTCTCACAGAACAGAGCGAGACTGTCTCCAAAAAATTAATTAAACTAACATCTATATTTCAATTTATGATCTTAGATAAACAAAACGTGTAATTTTTCTAAGGAAAACAAAGAAGAAGAGAGCTATTTTGGTGCTATTTTATATAACAATAAGAAAATTTCTTACAGAGTTATGTGAGAAGAAATAGTACGATAAATATTTTTAAACAAATTTATTCAACTAAAATTAGATGCCTGTTATGTGTCAAGCACTGTGCTTGGTTTTGTATGTTGGCAAATAAAAGATATGACCTGAACCTGAAGCAACTAATAAGCAAGATGAATAGAAGAAGAAACAGAGGTTATAGAAGAGTATTGGGGAAAAGCCGTGGGAGCACTGACATGCTCACCCTGAGTAGGAGCCACAGAAGCACAGACACGCTCATTCTGAGTAGAAGCCACAGGAGCGCAGGCACGCACACCCTGAGTAGGAGCCATGGGGGCACAGACATGTACACCCCACGTAGGAGCCATGGGAGCATGGACACACGCACCCCACGTAGAAGTCATGGGTATACAGACATGTGCACCTTAGCCGGTGGAGGGAAGCAGGTAAGCAAGGGCCCCTAGGATCCAAGCATCTTCATCGCTGAGTAGTTTTTAGGGTGGTTAAGGAGTGCTGTTAGTGGTTAAGGACTTTGCATTTCAGGACTCAGATGCATTCATAAATTCTAAAATAATATGAGGGAAGTGAGAGAGGTGTCTGACCCTGACATATTTGCGAAGTCTGTTATCCCTGGTGATCCTTCCTTTGTAATGAAGCAAATCAGCAGGGTTGTGACACTTTGTCCGGTGGCTTAGGAGACTGGCTGGCTGCAGGAAGCACAGGTGGGAATGATGAGTCAGGGACTGTGCCCTGCTGAGAGAAGAGGGCTGCAGATTGATGGGGTGAAAAGGAGACTTGCCTGAAGGGCTTTAGTCCGCGCAATAACTCAGGTCAGGAAAGTGAGATGATAGGATGTTAGGGGCAGGGAAAGGAACTAAAATAGAATTCCAAAAGCAGCTGTGCTGTGTTGTGTTAATGTGGGTCTGAGCAGCTGAGGCAGAGTAAAGGTCTGTGAATTCAAGAGTTTTGATTTCTAATAGGAAAAACCTTGTCCGAGTTAAAAGGGGATTTCTTTATAGGACTTTGTGCTGTAAGTTAAGTCTTTTCAGATTAGATGGGGCACCTCCTTTAAAGGGAAAGAGGATAAATTCCTCAGACTGGACTCCTAAACCACCCACACTTCCTGCTGTATCTTGAGTTTTCAGCTCCCAGCCCAGGGGCTGCCCATAAAAGATACTAAATATTTGTGACTTAGTGAGGAAACTAATAAATGCATTAATAAATTAACAAAATTAAGGCTAGAACTAAAACTAATTAATGCCAATTTGTGACCTTTTAAGAATTCACCCTCTTCAAAACGTTGAGTTATATTGATAACATTTCTTTGGGGATTGTTAGCATGGTTGCGTATAGTGAATTCAGAAGACATTTGGAATTCTAAAGTATTGTTTTTTTGTTTAAGTAGAAATTTAATATAGCATTAGACTCAAGTTGATTAAAATTTTGTGCTAATCTGATGTAAAAATGAAATCATCTATAATCCTGTGTGTATGTATCTAAATTGTATGCTGCAGCCTTCTAAAATAAACAGATGTACCATGCAAGTGTCCTGTCCCACTCAAGAGCTATAAACACTCTCCTAATGTTTGACATCACTGTCTTGAATCCAAACAGAAGGATTCAGAAGTGTAGGGTAATTAAAACAGTATTTGTGAAAGTTTGCAAATGTTGCACCCAATTGCTTATTTTACTTAAGACAGAATTTACAAATGCAGAATACAAATGAGGTAGAAGGAATTTTATGGATGTTTTAGAATGTGGCACAGCTTACATGGCTATAAAAATGAGAATTGTCTTTATAATACCATTTAGTGGTAAAGTTATCATTTTTTAGCTCTGTTTTCTTCTCTTCTTCCCTCCTTCCTTCACTTTCTTCCTTCCTCCCTCTTGTGCTTGTTCTTACTAAGATAAATCATTATGTAAGTCCAAACTCTAATTAATAATCTCATGCTGGACTATGCCATGAAAAATTATGTTTCTTTTATTGGAAAACAATTGACCTTTTCTAGATATTTGTAAATACCTAGAGCTTTTGCTTCCATATTCTGTATTGGTGATCTTTGCTTGGTCAGCAAGTCAGGTTTTGTTTTGTTGTTTTGTTTTTTAAATGATTAATCAGAGGTAAGATTTTTTAGTAAAGTTGGTAAAGAATCACTTATACTCAGATACCTGTGAGTTAATGTTGAACTAAGGTAATTGCTGATTACATCTTAAATTTTTTCTTTAAAAAGTCATTTAAGTTAAATTTTTCTTTAAAAAATCATTTAAGATAGATTTTATCCAGGAACCATCAAGAACCACCATATTCTCTTCTTTACATTATTGCAAACCAGAACTGAATTGGCACTAATTTTTTCCTGAGGTTTTCAGCAAAATAGTTACTATTCTTTTATATTATTGGTATACTTTTCCACTTATCTCAACACATATTAAGCTCTTGATGATATTTGTAGGACAATTTGCTTATTGGGACAAAATACCATATCCAAATACTTTGAAGAATTCCTCTCATATTTGGGAGATTGAACAGATGAGTTAGTCTAATGATTATTGATGGGGGTATAATATGGAGGGGCTGGCTGTGCTTATGCTGCAGACATTAAAATCCTTATTTTAATATTTTATGTCCACTTCAGTCCAAAAATGTTGAAAGTAAGTTGTAAAACTTAAGAGGAATGAAAAATACCATTCAAATATATAGTGATTAATATTTTTATTATAGGTAAAAAGTTGTATTTCAAATTTTTGGACAGTTTTCATAAATAAACTCCATAAAAACAAAAAAGTATTTTTGTTTAATGTTTTCTTCAAAATTATTAAGCAGAAATCTAGTTACTATCTTTAAAAATCCATTAATATTTCCAATAATAACATATATTTAGGTATTCAGAACATGTTTCTAGTATTTTATCATGAAAGTATCTTTGCTTACTAGTTTGGCACTATAATGTTTTTTAATCCTTGATTTTTGAAAATAACAAACGATATGTGTTTTTGTTAATTGTTTTTATGGTTACTAATGTACAAATAATTAAAGATCTTATTTAGACTTTAAAAATTTGGGTCAAATGTAAAATTTCCCTTTTAATTAGACACAGCATGACAGAAATGACAAAATATGTCCAGTTTAATTAACATTTTGACTCTAAAATTAAATATAAATAGCCAGATTAGTTCTTTGAAGATCTTTTTGTTAAGCATTCAAATTTTATTTAGAATACCTGGTCTCAAATGTTTTTTCTGAATTTTCTTAACTCTATAACCTAAATTCTCTGGCATAAATTTTGTGAATTATAGTCTCTGAACATCATTTGATTCCTCTGTAAAACGACAGTAGCAGTAGCTGCCTTAGTGCTGTGAGGATTAGGTGAAGTAGAACTTTCAGGTACTGATGCATTCCTTCCTGTTCTTTGGGTGGTATTACTGTAGCTGGAGATCAGGAACAGATTGAAGAACTGCAAAGCAGCATTTCCTCTTATTACACACCATGCCAAAGAGACAACAGGATTATAGATTCGGGCTGTGAGCACCTGACCCTGTCCCAAGCTCTAGGTGTCACCTGACTGATGACATGAGCTTCACTTGGTATCTTCCCTTCCTCGTCTCACTTCCCTACTCTATTCAATGATTTCTACACTTCTCAAATGAACTATTTGCACACAAATCCTTGTCTTAGGTTGTACTTCTGGGAAATCCAAACTAAGAGAAAATTAATATAAATTCAACAATCACTTCTGTTAATCAGCTAAGCTTAATATGAATTATGCTAATTTGCTAAATGCTACAAGAAAGTTAGGCATAAAATTCACTCAGGACACAGACGAGGGAAGAATTCATTATTAAATTTATCTGAAGCTCAAAGAGGTCTGTGGGGAGTTGGGGCTTTTGAGCTGGGTTTGGAGGATGAGAAAGAGCTCCCATGCATAGAACTAGAGAAGGCATCTCAAGAAGGTGAAATAGCATCAGCAAAAAGTGAGGAGTAAAAAGGCATGAAGTATCTATCCTGAAGATGATGCACAGCTTGGGGTGGCCAAAGAGAAAGTGCGGCTCAGGTGGAGCAGGAGCTGACAAGCCTGGTCCACTTTGGAAAAGGCTCTCTATTCCTCCACACTGAACCTGCTCATTCTTTTGGGCAGGTGGGAGAGCTTTCAAAAGATAATAATGACCTGATTACTTTTAAGGGAGCAGAGAATGAATTGAGTTAGGACATGACATGCTCAGGAAAACCATAAGAGGCTATTGCTATAGTCTAGAAAAATAATCAGGGCCTCATCTAGTACAGTGGCATTTGAATGGGAAAGAAGTCACTGGTGCTGTAAATGTTTCAACTAAAAAATCAGGAGGACTGGAAATAAACCGTGAGGGAAGAGAAGAGTCTAAGATAACCCTAAATTTTCAAGGTTAAACAAATATTTGTATAGTTATGTTTATTACTAAGTTAGAAAATTGAGAAACTAAATATGCAATTACAAACTGGCAATGAATATGATTTTGGATGTCTCATTTACAGACAGAGTGAATTAAACCAATATTGCTGACAGATGAGCATGTGGAAGCCTCCACCTAGGACATTGCATGTGAACATCCCCTTTGGGTCATCTTCCAGCCATACTTCTTCTATGAGACAAACAGCACATCCACCTAGAGACCACACCCAGCTCCAGGAACCTAGGACCCCAGAATCCTCTGCTAAGGTGTCCCCACAATTTCAATTTCTGCTAAGGTGTCAAGCACAATTTCAGGCTCTCTCTAGGCCTTTAACCTAGGTCTGCTCTCCAAGGTAGGTCATGTCACATGTATCTGGACCCAAAGAGCAGCTAGTGGGTGGCTGTTCCCAGCCGGCAGGACGTGTGGTGGTCAGTGTGTGTCAGAGTTGACAGTGGCAGAAGAGGGTGACTGCAGGATGAGTGTGAGGAAGAAGCTCTCTGCTTGTGCTATCAAGGTTTGGTGCAGAACTTTCAGGAATCCAAAAATTCTAAATTCAAACTTCGCCTCTTTTATTATGATGAAAATATTTCAAATTGTGTATAAAACCAGCACATTGTACCCCATAATTGCATTAATGTACACAGCTATAACTTAATAAAAATTTAAAATAAATAAAATAAAATAAAAGAATCTCATATAGTTTGGAATGCGTATTAATAACACGTTTATATAAATATAATACAAGGAAAGTTAAATTTCTTTTTATATAAAAACAAAGTTTCCTGTATAGTTTTAGTATGTCAAACTGAGTTTGTCTTTTTTGGATTTTCAATGGCCTTAATATTAAAAAATAAAACTAGTTTGAGGTAAAAAAAAAATGAAATACTATGTATTTCAAGGTAGAAAGACATTATTTAATAGTTTGTTAGCTAGCTTTAATGACTTTTAAATATTTAGACGAATGTTACATGGATTTCTTTGTACTCTTGGATCAGGCCCCACAAATGTGTAGGAGCAGATCTAGTGAAATCAATAGGTTTATGTGAGAATACATGTATGTTCAGGTTAGACAGCAATTAAAATGGAAAGCAAGTGAAACCGGAAAATACTCCTTAAAGTGCATTTGGATTTAAAGATAAAGTTTGACTTCAGAAATATCCTTTGTTCAGTAAAGCATCCACAAGAATAGAGAAGCATGAATCCCATGTACTCAATTTTGATATGAGGACAATTAATGACAATTAATGACATGGTGGGGGTGGGGGAAGGGGAGAGCAGAGAGAGGGAAGGAGCGAAGGGGTGGGGTCTTGGTGTGTGCCACACCTTTTGGGGGCAAAACACAATTGTAAGAGGGACTTTACCTAACAAATGCAATCTGTGTAACCTGGTTACTTGTACCCTCAATGAATCCCCAACAATTAAAAAAAAAAATCCTTTGTTCAAAGCCATCAATGAAAAATAGAGCTGGAAAGCAATATATTAGATTCAGTTTACATGTCTGTTATTAAGTTACATATTATATATTTTATGTTTCAGTTTTCTTTGAATTAATCAACATGAAACTGTATTAGTGTTATGGGTTTTAAAATTTTTTTTTATTAAATCATAACTGTGTACATTGATGCATTTATGGGGTTCAGTGTACTGATTTGATGTACAATGTGAAATGCTTACATCGAACTGATTAACACATCCATCACTTTGCTTACCTATTTGTTGTGTTAAGACAATTATACTCTTTTCTTAATAGTTTTAAAATGTACCATTGCATTATGCACATTAGGTGAGGTCCCCCCAAACGCCCTCCCTCTTCTCGGCCTCTCCTATCCCCTCACTTTCCTCTGCCCTTCTACTTTCTGGTCTATAGTTATGTTTTACCATTTGTGTGAATGTCTAGGTGATTATATATTGATTTCATAGTAGTATTGAGTATATTGGATACTTTTTTTTTTTTTTCTGTTCTTGAGATACTTTACCAAGAAGAATATGTTCCACTCCATCCAGGTAAACATTAGATGTGAAGTCTCCATCTTTTTTATGGCTGCCTAATGTTCCATGGTGTATATATACTACAATTTGTTAATCCAGTCATGGGTCAATGGGCACTTGGGCTATTTCCATATCTTGGCAATTATGATTTGGGCTACAGTAAACATTCTGGTGCAAATGTCTTTGTTATAAAATAATTTTTGATCCCACTGCAGGCTCTCTGCAAGCGAGTAGGGGACAAAAGACCTCTCATTTTATCTCACCGGAGAGAGCCTCTAAACACCAGGTCTCCTTCTCCAGAGAAGTCCCATTTGTGAACCTAGACACCACCCTGCCCAGCATAAAGTTGAACAAATATTTTCCCCACAATTCTGAACTTCCAGTTCACCCCTTCTTCAGAGCCCAGAGTGTAATAGTTAATGTGATAAAGATACTTCATTATTCACTTTGGGCTCATTTCTTTGGATACTCAGGTGACCTCTAAAAGCCTCCACTATAAAATTGATGGAAAAGAGGCTTTATCAAGGTATATCCATAAACTCGATCTAACATTGTAGGATAAAAATATTATTTTCACTTACCTTTAGAGTAGTGGTTCTCAACTTTCCTAATGCCGCAACCCTTTAATACAGTTCCTCACGTTGTGGTGACCTCCAACCATAAAATTATTTTCATTGCTACTTAGTGAAAACATTACATAACTGTAATTTTGCTACTGTTATGAATCGTAACGTAAATATCTGATATGCACAATATATTTTCATTGTTACAAAAGGGGTCGCGACCCACAGGTTGAGAACCACTGCCTTACAGCATAATGTAGAAACACCGAAAATGAAGTATTTTCATGTCTGGATAAGTGAAGATATTACTTTGCTACTCACAAAAAATATGTCATCTTAGGTACACACCTAACTTACATAAGAAAAAGCACAGAGTCATGATAAAAACTTCTTTACGTAGAGTGAAACTTTTCTCTTCAAAGACTGAGAGTACTTTATCAGCATTAGGATCTAAATTGCTTGGATTATTTTTTGTGTATGTTTTATGGATTTCATTTTCATCATATTGTATATCTAGATTTTGTAGACTTACACATTTATACATGTTAGTTAATTTTCTTGGATTTGACTTGATAAAAAAGCACCACCAGAACTTCAAAATAATTTCTAATTCAGAGTAAATTAAGGCAGGCTGCCCAGTCTGCTGTGTGTCCAGCTGGCTAAAGGCTTAAACAGGAAAGGGCCTTGAAGAGTTCTGTGGTAGGTATAAGATAAACATGTGCTTGTTTATGTTTTGCTGATACTCTGGTTGTTTAGAAGTTGGGGGATTTTTTTCCTTGCTTTAGGCTGTTCTTTTAAAGAACCAAACAATCATCCAGTGTGCATTGTGGCTTTGATCTTTGTTTTTATGTTTTGTTACACAAGGCTCAAAGTCTTACAGTTCGTTGTACCCCATACTTGTCAGATCGTGCTCTCTGCACACATATTACCCACAGATGGCTAAAAGTAAAAAAATAAAGGAAAGGTAGAGTATCTCAAAACTTGACATCTCCCGTAAATCCTAGGAGATTGTTGCGTAGATATTGGCAGACTTTTGCAGGTGCTAAAACAGAATTCTATGGCCTTTCACCTGGCATAATTAAATTCCTTTCTTTTCCACTGTTCACTGTATCTTTTCCTAACCTTTGTTTTTCACAAAAGTGCCCTTGGGACTAAATCAAATAAGTGGTACAGACACCTGCACCACCAGGCAAACACCAAACTTCTTTCAAGCCCCAGGACAAAGCTCCTATAAGCCTCATGGCAGGCAGATTCTGCTGTGCTGAGGTGATAAATCATGTGAGGATGTGTGATCAGTCTCCAGAGGAATGTTGCAGTGATTTGCTAATTTTGACACTCACATTAACATTAATTTGACACTCATATTAACATGGTTTTAAATTCAGTTATGAAACTGTGTGTACGTGCTTTTGTGTGTCTCCCTCGTACATGTACTGGGAGTTATGCCATATAGTAGCTCCTCGGTGGAAAGTGGGCTGCATTGAGTTATAAATATTATAAATCTTTTGAAGTTTTGCACTGGGAAGATAAAAAACATTTACATTGAAAGTATGTAGATCTAACAGTGCTGATTCCTTGAGCACATACATGCTAAGCAAAACAGCACAATATATCTAGATTCAAAATACTTAATACTAAGTTTAATTTTTATTTAATGTCTTCTCACATTAAACTATTATAAATTGTCTTCCAATGTATCTTCTTGGGGCCAATGCCAAGAGAGTGAATTTTGAAATTCAAACTTTGAATTACAATTGCATTCAAAAATTCTTTTCTATCCTGCATAGTGTCTGTATGTGTGTGAACTTCAGACTTAAAGATATCCCTATATCCTTCTATTTAGACAACATAATGGGAAGTCTGCTGGTAAAATAGTCTGGAAAATATAGATAGCAAAGTCATACCCCAAGTGTTACAGAGTAAGAAAGAGTAATACCATCTTGTCCTTGCTCCAAAAAGGAGAGCTGCAGATTCCTAATGGTCAATTATCCATCTCCAGATGACAGTCATGCAATCTATTTCAAAAGGAGGAATCATATGTCAAACAGGATATGGCTTTGTTACAAAAATCTTATTGTCTTGTACTGGAATTCAAGTCCACCAGAATGTCTACAGGAATCTTTATTAGCCACCTCAAGTACATTAAGTCTGCTGGGTGGTATGGCCCAAGTGCAGAGCAGATGGTGTTGCAGCAGAGACCCGATGGAGAGAGGCCTCCCTTCTCTGAGTCCCATCAACATGGAGCAGACGTGAGGGCTGCTTGGTGCATGGACTGGAGCAGCACATTTCAGTATATCTTGTGTTTTCTCTGAAATCAGATGGGAACCACGGATCCCATGGTTCTTTTGTAGCAATAATCAGTGTAAGATGCAACGGCTAGCCTTTTACCTTTGTAAGATTTTTCAGACATGCTCCAAGCATTAGACCCCTAAAATCTTCATTCTGACAAGACTGAATTTTATTTTCCATCTTATGGCATCCATATGTTTCACAATGATACTTGCTACTTTTTCTTATCTGGTCCAATCAGTATGATGTCATCAACTTAACAGAACAGAGTTTCTGTGGGATGCCAAGATAATTAAGAACTTTGTAAACTAAATTAGGTTATAGAGCAGAGGATTTGATACACCTCATCAAGGTGAGATAGTGAAGGTGTAATTTTGTTCATTCTGGGCAAAAATGAACTGTATCTAATCATACTTTCAGATTGGTGTAGAGGAAAAAGGATTCGCCACAGCAAGAACTGGGCACCAGGTGTGAGGAACCCTGTTGATTTGCTCCAGAGTGACTCCAGTGGGAGAAACAGCTGCAGCTATAACCTCTACCATGTTAAGTTTTATTCTCCAAGATCATCTACCTTGTGCATAGGCCATGTAGGCAAGTTAAATGGGAATGCGTTAAAAACCACCACAGTGGCCTGTGTCAGCCTGTGATTGTGGTGCTGATGTGATCAGCTTCCTTGGACATCACTGCCCTGTATTATCAGCCTGTGATGGTGGCCCTGGTGTGTTCAGCCTCCTTGAACATCAATGCCCTGTGTCAACCTGTGATGGTGGCCCTGGTATGTTCAGCTTCCTCACACATTACTGTCCTGTGTCAGCTTGTGATGGTGGCCCTATCGTGTTCAGCTTCCTCGGACGTCACTGCCCTGTGTCAGCCTGTGATGGTGGCACTGATGTGTTCAGCTTCCTTAGACATAGGTTATTGTTTTTGATTTTCTGCCCCAATGGGAAGAAGTAGTTCCAGGAGTCTTACTGGGCTCTTTCTACCATAGCTCACCTCCAATATCCATGAATGTGGTGACTTACACAGTTGATGAAAATGTTTATTTTAGTTGTGTGTCCTGAAACTGAGCAATCATCAGTGAGTCTGATGAGAAGTTGCCCTGAAGCAGAGCTCCATCCATCACAGCCACTTGGATCCCGACTCTGTGAACTCTGGTGCATGTGGGTGTTGCAGGTTATCCCACAGAAACAAAATAGACCTCTCAATCAAAATTTGGTGAGTGTGATAACACACTCTCATATTGAGAGTGTTGATAACACACACATCAAGAGGTATAAAAAGGCTTATTACTCACAAGTGAAGTTCTTTGGGGAAAACATGGCAGTTCTGAACCTGGTGGAATGTAGCTTGTAAGAATAAGGTGTCTCCCCAACCATACTTTTTGTTTATTTGTGGTGAGAACACTCAAAATCCGTTCTTTTAGTGATTTCCAAGTACACAGTATGTTTTTACTAATTATAGTCACCATATTGTACAATAAATTACTTGAATTTATCCCTTTTATCTAACTGAAATTTTCATTCTTTAACACACATCTCCCCATCGCCCACCCTAGCCCCTGGTAACCACCCTCAACTCTCCGCTCCTAAGAATTCAACTTTTTAGGTTCCATGTATAAATAAGATCATGCAGTATTTGTCCTTTCCATACTTGGCATATTTCCCTTAGCATAATGTCCTCTGGGTTCATATATGTTGTCACAGATTGCAGGATTCTTCTTTGTAAAGGCTGGACTATGCTCCATTGTATGGAAACCATGTTTTTTCTACCCGTTCATTTCCTGAGCTTAGGTCACTTTCATACCCTCGCTGTGGAGAATCATGCTGCAGTGAGGTGGGTGAAGACCCCTCTCAACATGTGGAGTGGGGTGCTGGATCACGTGGTAGCTCTGTGTAAACTTATTTTTGAAGCACACCCATACTATTTTCCATAATGATTGTTTAACCTATGGGATTTCTCTGGTGGTTAGAGGTAGGTAAGAGGCACTCTGAGCTTTCTTACCAGCCTGCACAGACCAAGAAGAACAGGAAAAGACAAGAAGGCTCAAAAGCTGTCAGGGAACCTTAGAAAATGAGTCAGATTCTTGGGACTCTGAATAGCCAGTTTCCCAAAGGCCTCAAGAATTTCTTATTCCCTTGTGCACACTGCCTTTTTTGGAATAACGTTTGATGAAAGATTTAGCACCTATTTTTTGTGGCTGTGCTGCAAGACTCATTCTCAGGGGACCTGGTCTCCTATTTGGTCAAAGAGCTCCGTTCTGGCTTAGGCCTGGGGACTAGGTGGGAAGCCTGTTTCCTTTCCTTTATTCAGCTTTCTGCCCATCAATTCTTGAGTTAATTTGTATTATATACATGGAAACAGTACATAGACAATATTTTTGTAGAAAGCTTGTTTTATTTCTAAGGACACATGGTCAGTTACCATAGCAAAAGCCTCTGCTGAGAGGCGGTTCTTTCTTTTTTTTTTGAGACAGAGTCTTACTTTGTCACCCTCACTAGAGTGCTATGGCATCACAGCTCACAGCAATCTCAAACTCTTGGGCTTAAAGGATTCCCTTGCTTCAGCCTCCTAAGTAGCTGGGACTACAGGTGCCCACCACAACACCCAACTATTGTTTTCTTTTTTATTGCAGTTGTCATTGTTGTTTAGTTGGCCCTGGCTGGGTTTGAACCCGCCAGCCTCAGTGCAAGTGGCCCCCACCATAACCACTGTACTACAGGCCACGAGCCCTGAGAGGCGGTTCTGACCACCTCTACTTCCCACTGTTCCCCGCAGCTCCCATGTTTTCTGGCGACTTGGCACTTCTAGGTGGCCTATAGCTGTGGGCTCCATGGTCACAACTGTACCAGCCCATCTGGGCAGCCATGGCCATGGTCCCCAGAGCAGAGGCTGCAACAACGTGGTGGGCCTGGTCTCCTGAGTGCTTTGGAAGTGGACTGGGTGTAGGATGCATGTGATAAAACTTTCTCAGGCTTTTGGACTCTTTCTTCCAATTATGCTAAGGAGTTCTGGCATCTTGACCTCATTAACTATAGGGCAAGATCAGTTTTTAATTTTATAGTTAACCAAAAAAAGAAATTATTAAGGCCACTTCTCAGCTGTTTGACCCAACAGATTAATTTCAAAATTTCTGGTGAGTGTGCCACTATTAATAGATGCAATGCAGTCCATTCTTTTTTAAGAAGAAATTAACTTTTCTGAGTTACAGTATAAAAACAACAAAATTCACACACTTTAAGTCTGTGGACTGATGACTTTTGAAAAATGAACACAACTGTGTAACTGCCACTCCACTGAGAGGTCTCCCTTCTGCTGTCCGTAGTCCATTCTCCCAGTGCCCTGCCTGGGGAACCACTGATATGATTTTTTCTTAGACTAGGTTAGTTTTGCATGTTCTATTTTATTTTATTTTTTTTTAATTTTTTTAATTTTTAATTTTTATTTATTTATTTATTTTGAGACAGAGCCTCAAGCTGTCACCCTGGATAGAGTGCTGTGACATCACAGCTCACAGCAACCTCCAATTCCTGGGCTCAAGTGAGTCTCTTGCCTCCGCCTCCCAAGTAGCTGGGACCACAGGCACCCACCACAATGCCTGGCCATTTTTTGGTTGCAGCCGTCATTGTTGTTTGGCCGGCCCGGGCTGGATTGGAACCCGCCAGCTCAGGTGTACGTGGCTGGCGCCTTAGCCCGTTGAGCAGGCGCCGAGCCTCATTTTAGAATTCTATGTAATCCTCAGTCATTCTGTACAAATTCTTCATGCTAGAAGTCAGGAAATGAAGAGTCAGAGAAGCCTAGTGCCTCAACTAACACCACAAGGCTAATTCTCACCATCGGCACTATTTCACCCTTTTATACTGTACATGGTTGGCATTATTTTTATACTATACAATGTTTCCTATTAAAAATAATCAAAGTGCCTACATTTCCAGCAAGTACCTTTGAATATTCACGTTGTCACTACCATTGTCTAGAGATTTCCTTTAATCTTTTGCCAAAATTATACTGCAGCATGTGGCAATAATGTCTAAACTAATCTTTCTAACTCTAAGGAGCTTATGAAAGAATAAATTGATCGTTCAATGAAGACTTCATTTCAAAGTCTCCTTTGTTCTTTATTGTCCTTTGAACAAAATGATACTGTAATAAAACTTTATTAAGTTTTATTAATTGTAAGAAAAAAATCTTACCTAATAAGAAATGCCCATCATTATATATCTAATTATACATATTACATAATTTTAAGTGCGTAGACGTATTGTTCCCATTTTACATATTAACCAAGCTATCTGACATTAAAGTCCTGCTGTAATGAATACGCAGGAATGATTTTTAATTAAATCACTGAAGTTGCTGAAATCCAATTTATGCATTTATAAACAGCAATTACACTATATTATGTTTAAAGTATTTCTAAGCTGGCTGAAAACATCTGATTTACCTAATTAGGTAGATGTGCTATTGAAATTTCACTTACTGTTAATTTCTTAGATAACATTTTTGATAAAAACATAAAGGTAAATTTCAGTTAAGCTCCTATTCACATAAATATAAATTCATAATTAATGAAATTCCAAATAAAATATTTTGCATACTAATGGTGACTTAACATTTAAGTGAAAAAAATTAAGTATAGGGGCACATTTATCCTCATACACTTTAAATGCAAAGAATAGGGAAGCTTAGAAAAAGAGCTTATAAATAAATACGGCTTTTCTACCAGACCCTTGTCAACCCTAATTGTTTTGAAGCCTTAGCATTGAAAAATAATCAACTTAAAAAACAGAGCCATCATCTGGCCAGGCACGGTGGCTCACACCTGTCGTCCCAACCACTCAGGAGGCTGAGGCAGGAGGATCACTTGCAGGAGTCTGAGGTTGCTGTGAGCTATGATGATGCCATGGCACTGTACCGAGGGCAACAGAGTGACACTCTATCTCAAAAAAAAAAAAAACTTCAGAACCATCAGTATTTTGCCCCACATAATTCCTTGTATGTTTTAAACAAAGATAGAACAAAACTCTGGAGAGTGGGGTGGTACCTGTGGCTCAAAGGAGTAGGGCAGTGGCCCCATATGCTAGAGGTGGCAGGTTCAAATGCAGCCCTGGCCAAAAACCGCAAAAAAAAAAAAAACTCTGGAGAGGGGAAAATAGATGGACTGATAGCATATAAGCTTCCCATCTTTCCCTGCTACTAGAATTTTCCTTTAAATCACAGCCCAAAACAGTCAGATCATACGTCAGAACAACCCCCTCCCAGTTTCCCCAAATACACACACACTCACAAACACACATGCACACACGTGCACACACACTCACAAACAGACGTACACACATGCACACACTCACAAACACGTGTGCACACACACACACGGTGCATCTGCCCTGTACTAGGACAAGATCTGAATCAAAACAGAGCAATGGGTTAGACCCACCCACCGCCGGTCCATCCCCTGACTACATTCCACTCGGATATTTAACAGACGTCTTCTTTGATTTAACCTTTTTTTCCATCCTGGCAAAGTTTGTATGGCATTGGAAAAAGATTATTATTCCCATTTTTGTCACAGAGTAGAAATAAGAAATGCCCAAACGGGGAAAATAATGTGGCGAGCAGGAGAAACTTTACAAATTGTCCCTTTATCTAAAGACACAGACTCTTCCTTCACACACATCTGTGCTCAGCTACTGAAAGAATGACAGGAAAACAGGACAAAACCGTCACCATCCCCGTCTGGACGAGAGACTGGCCCAAAATATTTGTCTCTTTCGCCATGTAAGTTTCTAACGCAGTTATAAAATGTTCAGTTTTTCGTGTTTTCTGACTCATTTGGTTTGATTTAGTTTCATAGTGATGCTTCTTGCCCATCAGTGGAAATTAACGGTTAAGTGAAGATGAAAGTAAAAATCAAGGCTCGGCGCTTGTAGCTCAAGCAGCTAAGGCGCCAGCCACACACACCAGAGCTGGCGGGTTCGAATCCAGCCTAGGCCTGCCAAACAACAATGACAACTACAACCAAAAAATAGCCGGGCGTTGTGGCGGGCTATTAGGTACTTGGGAGGCGGAGGCAGGAGACTCGCTTGAGCCCAGGAGTCGGAGGTTGCTGTGAGCTGTGATGCCACAGCACTCTATCCAGTGCAACAGCTTGAGGCTCTGTCTCAAAAAAAAAAGAAAAGAAAAGAAAAGAAAGAAAGTAAAAATCAAAAACTCGAATTTAATTTTGAAATTCATTTACATTTTTAGTATTACTCAAAGACCAAGTCTCTCAGTAGCACCAATCACATTGCCTTTGGAATGCAAACGTCCGACCCTCCTGAGGGGATCTGGGGACCAGCCCCTCCCTCTGCCAGCTCGGGGGAGGGGGCCGTGGGGAAGAAACTGCCTGTCAGCTTTCTCTCCATCAACCCCTCTCCTCTGTGACTCAGCCTGAGAACACCAATATTCTGCCCTATAAAGGAAGTGGTCGGCGTTGAAATATTTCACACGCAAGGCTGAAAACTAGGGAAGTGAGACAAACAGATGGATTGTGAGCAACTCATTACCTAGGAGTGAAAGAGGGGTGCAAAATGGCTCGGAAATATACTAAATATATTTATGAAATGTATTTAAACAACTGGTTGTACCCCGTGAGTGTATTTCCAAGTGCCGGGAGAAAATACGGCTTGGCTCTCACCTCCTATAACCACTGTCCGCATTTCTGCAGCCTTCGGTTCCGGGGGTGCCCACGGCAGCCACTGGCAGAGGAGGAGAAGGGAGGCTCCCACCGCACCTGCCCCTATCTGCTACAAACCCGGTGAGACACTGCCCGTGTCCTTGGCATTTCTTTTTCCTTTAAAGAAAAGTAGTAGATGCCACAGTGGATTAGAAGCCCACGAAGTAAGAAATAAACAAGGGAAGAAAGATGGCCCTGGCTCGGGAGCAACAAACGCTCAGACTTCATCTATGTCCGAGTCATCTGATTTATCTGGAGTTCATTGGTGAGTAAAAAATGTTTTAGTCCATTTTACAAACACATACTGCCTAAAGAGAAAAAAATAAAAGCAGTAAATTCTAACCCCTTGGACTTTACCAAACTCCAGAAAAACACCAAAACCTTTGTCCTATATAAAACAAACGTGTTTATTTGCAATAGATTATATAATACTTTTATTCTATTATTTTTCCCTTGGGCAACAAATACGTATTTTAGAGATAGTTATTCCTATTCAGAGGTTAAAGTGTTCATAGAAATCTTGGGTATACACTGGCTGGGCAAGCCACCTGGCCCCTGTCCAGAATGGAAGGGTGACCACTGGAGGGTGGCCTGTCCCCAGAGGTGAAGACCTCCTGAGACAGTGGCCCCATCAGAGCCCAAACTGGACTGAGGGTGCCTGGGGCAAATTCTCATGGCTCCAGCTTGTGTCATCACCCCTCAACAGCCCCAGGTTTGCCTTATAGTGGAGTGCCAGGAGAGAAAATTTCTTTTGGACACTGGAGCAACTTTTTCTGTACTTCTCTCTAATCCTGGTCTTTTATCTCCCAAATCCATAACTATACAGGGGTGTCTGGACAGCGAGTTACCACATTTTTCTCCCAGCCTCTAAGCTGCAAT
>CAUYRH010182338.1:0-12110 GCA_963574655.1 Perodicticus potto
GGCGCCTGTAGTCCCAGCTACTTGGGAGGCAGAGGCAGGAGACTCACTTGAGCCCAGGAATTGGAGGTTGCTGTGAGCTGTGATGCCACGGCACTCTGTCCAGGGTGACAGCTTGAGGCTCTGTCTCAAAAAAAAAAAAAAACAAATGCTACCCTCCTCCAGAAACATCCCCACAGACATGCCTGGAAATCATATCTCACCAGCCATCTGGGTATGCTGCATCCCAGTCAAGTTGATATATAAAATTCACCATCACAAAACTTCTCCAAGCTTCACAGAACTCATGCAGCCAGAACAGTGAGCTCTCCCTCGTGTCACATCCCATCAGTGTCCAGCACTGTCTGAGTCATGCTGTTGCACCAAACCCACCATTTCAGACCCCCTGGGATATGGACACAAGCCCAAAGTAAGCAGAAGCCCTGTCACCTTTGAATATAGGCTTGTCCTACTGATTAGGAGTCGTCATGACTGCACTGATTCCTCCGGCTCCGTCTGTAGCCCTCCCTCTCTCTGTCCTTTGTGGTCAGCCCACCACTGAGATTCCAGCATCCTCTCCGACAGAATCTTGCTTTGTTGGGACTAATATATCTATCCAAAACAAGCTTGTGAATGAACCTAGTAAGCAGAGAAAAGTGATGATTGACAATCTTTGGACTGATTATTACATGACTATGATAATAATGATTTTTTTTCTTATCTTCTCAGTAACAGGGTCTGGCAAGGTCCCTAAACTTGAAGGTCTAAGGATAAGAGATGACTAGTTATAAACTTGTTAGGAAGGCTGATTTAGAGTCAGAGTGCCTGAATGTGAGTCTTGGGTCCACTAATCATTTGCTATGGAACCTGGACAAGGTAGACTCTCTAAGCCTCAACACTTCCTATGTGAAAAGGAAAATGATCTGCTTCTATCAGAAGCTTATTGTGAACATGGCAATTAATGATTTGTGTACAGCACATACACAGGGATAGAATCCCACAATGTAAATTTTTTATTAGTAACTTTGTCATTATCATTGATAGCCAGGTTTTTCTTGAAGAAACAGTCCTATTGTATTATCCTCAACAATATGCAGTGAAAACAGAAGGATCAAAAGGTGATGAGGAGGTCCATGAAGACATATTTAGCACAATTTGGTCAAACTGTATTTTTCCCATTTCACCAGATGTCCCACTAAGTTTACAGTAAAATGAAACATGTATGTGCAACAAGAACAAGAACCACATTTTTTTCTACCCCAGTCATCAAGTCCTCCCCCATGAGAAAAACCAAGAAGAAAGCAAAGATAATTCTAACTTTTAGAAATTTGGGTGGTTTGGATATCACAATGATTCTATTGGACTTTACAGAAGGAAGACAGGGGGAGTGGAGTCTGGGGTCCTAAAGAGTTAGCATAAAACACTCTGTAATTAGTGGAATAAGAAAATCCACAAAGAAAACCTTTAGTAAATGTTTGCTCACTTATTCTACCTTAAGAAATTATTGTCAGGTCTTGGCAGATAATGTGAAGAATTTTGGGAGAGCAAAAAAGCCTGAAATTCAAATATTTTCCTCTTTGCTTGCACATTTCACTTCACCTCTGTTTGAGAGGCATGTTTTATGATTAATAACCTCTAAGATCTATGTCATAGACACAGCTCCCTTGACGTGCCAATTCTGTGGGTAGAATGCATCCTTCGCCCCTTTTTTATAAATGTCTATTTTCTTTTTACATAAAGTCCCACTCCCACCCCAACCAACTTTTTAAGTTACAGCACGCCTTCATAGAAATATGAAAATAAAATACTTAAAGTGTTTCTGACAAACTTTTTGTTATGATTAAATATGAGAATAAATATTGGTTTTCTATGCTTCACAATTTTGATATGCACCTCTGACTTCCTCTTTGGAACTAAAGGAATTTTAGACTGAAAAATGTTATAACCTATATCCCTCCTTTACTTCACCCTGCTTACAGGAGGGACTGTCATAAGTCCATCCAAAACTCCTAGTGCCAGAGGAGAGGAAAAGAACAGGAAGAATAATAGTTAAGAGTAGTAGAAGGCAGAGAACGCTCACAAACAGAAAATGCATCTGAGACTAAGCCGTTTACACCTGCTGACAATCTCTGCATGTTTTTCCTTTCAGTGAGGACTTACTGAGCATCTTTAATGTTCAGACATTTGTAAGGCCCTGGAAAAACTAATATGAATGACACATAGTTTCCGTGTGCAAGCTCCTGCATCTTCGAGGAGGGTGGTCTCTATATCTCAGCCCCCAGAAACCCCCACCACTGTTCAGTTGCACATACCCATTTCCCATCAGAGTTGGTGTTTTGTGAGTCCACTTGAAAAAGGTCAGGAAGAGAAATAGTCTTCTTTAAAATATTGAAAATAGTGGAGAAAAACCAGTAGGCTTAATTATTGTTACGATATCAGCATTTAAAATTTTTGCCACTAAATGTTTATAAGGATTTTAGATTCCTGGTGATAGGTATTTTTTAACAAAACACATTATAATGAAAACAGGGAATTTTTCCTATTTCTCTTCCCAGATAAATTTTTACTTTGATTCATGCCCATTTGAGTGCAAAGACTTTTCTATATCATAGTCCTGCACACCATGACATGCCTCCAATAAGAATTCTTGTTTTTATAAGCTCAAGCCCTGGGGAGAGAAATGTGTCTTTATCTTTTCAGGTGCTAATCAATTGCTAATTATCTTTAGCCATATTGACCTTCTCCTACCATTTTTTGCCATGTAGATTAATAGGTGACATTAAAAGGAACACAATTTCATGTGTTGAAAGGAATAGATTCAGGCATTATTCACTCCACATAAACACATGTGGTTTTATTTGGAACTTCTGAAGATCTCAAAAAGAAGCACCAAGGAGAGATACAATTTGACAAAGGCAATAACTAGGACAGGAAAATCATATTCAGTGGCAATGTACAAAAATATGCTAATCTTTGTAGAAATAAAGCTGCTAGGAAGGAAGCAAGAACGTGAGGAAAGACAAAATAAAGACGTTCTCCTAACTACGTGTGAGTTCTCATCATGTGTGCCAGGATCCTGAACCGCTGACTTTCAGCTGGTCAAGCACCACACTTGCAGGTCCCTGCTGGGTGCCAGTGGGAGTGCCCAGTAAATGAACACTCTGTTGTGATCCTTCCATTGGCCCCATGATCTCTGGCTTCCTATCCTATTAATAGAGTCAAAAATATTTTGCCTGAACTAAAGGAAGGATAACTGAAAACAAATGGCCTCCTGTAAGCCTCTGTCTTCTGACTTTCCTTATGTTTTCTAGTTGGCCACCTAAAGAAGGTAGAGAAGTTTGGTGCCTCCTCCAAAAAAGGAATAAGCTCTGGACTCACTTGTGTCATGAAGAGAGGGTATATGAGGAAACCCAAAATAAGAACACAAAGAGAGTACTCCAAAAGAGCTGGTATTGTCCCCAGTTTCTGGAACAGAACTTCAATAATCCTGAGTTAGTGAAAATTTCCTGAAAAATACAAATGTTTTTTATGCTAATGAGGGGACCTACAGTAGGTCCCCACCATGATGGGATCTGGCCTCCTGGAAGATCAAATGTGATAAGAAGATTGGGACTTCCAGCTGCTCAATCTCTGGAAAGAAAGACCGAGACTGAGTCCACCTATGTGGCCAATGCTACACTCAGTTAATGAAACCCCAGTTAAACCTTTGGCCTCAAGGCCCAGTGGAGCTTATTGGTGAGTGAACACAATGATATTCGGGAAAGGTGAAGAACCTTGGGCCCCCACAGGAGCTCTGCTTTCCATGCTCGGAGTCCTGGCCCACAGAAACAGTGAGATAATAAACATGTGTATTTCTTTAAGCCACTAAATTTGGGCTAATTTGTTACAAGGCAATAGGTAGCTAATAAGCATCCCAGTAAATAAAAATAGTCATGGAGCCACTTCACTGTATGATGAAGTTCAACACACCCAAAGAGAATATTTTTTTAAAAACTTGTAAAAAAAAAAAAAAAAAAGATATATAGAATATCTACAAAGAACAAAGACTAACATTCAAATGTGTGAAGACAACCAATCAATAAAATGCTAAAAGAGAATAATCTCTGCTTAAAAGTTTATGCCCAACTACTCTCATCATAAAGTGAAGGGGAAATGAAGACATTTCCGGTAGACACAAAGACAATCTACAACTCACAGATCCTTGCTGAATGAACTCTTGAAAGATGCATGTTACAAAGAAGGATACTGAATCAAAAGGAAGGAGTAAAACAAGTAACGGTGAGTTAGGGATAAGCATGTGAGCAATTTTAAACAAACACTGACTATGCAGAACAACAATAACAACATATCTGGGGAAATCAAAAACATGTTGGAACTAAAATATTGAAGAAAATACCATGTAAGAAAGGAAATTATTAGTCAGAGTTAAACATCCTTGTCTTAATATTGTATTATTCAATAGAATAATAGCGATAGTGAATAACTTTAGACTTTGTTAAATATACCATGCATATTAAACATACACACATACATATACAATCACTAAAAGAATAGAACTAGAATAAGTTATAAATTGAAAGAGAGAAAAGAGGTGAATAAAGAAAACTCAACTCATTCAATAGAAAAGGAAAATTAATATAAGTATAATAAAAGAATGATAAATAAAACGTATAAATAAATCCAAACATATGTATAGCAATAAAAAGACTGTCCTTGCAAGTTCAATGACAGACAACTCACAATTGAAATTAAGAAAAAAAAGCAGTTGACAGGTAGCTAGGTAGACAGATAACAAGACAAATAGGAACCTGAAAAAGCCAGTCCTTCAAGATGAATCCCCAGTCACTAACTATGACTAAATTCAAATAGAGCTAAGCAGGCATTTGCTGACTAGAGGTCACACAAGTACTCTGAGTTCCCTGAAAATCCATGACTGTTTAACTTTGAGACTTTCAGAGCCTGAACCAACCAATCAGAGCTATGTACCAACTAACCAGAATTCAGCAGGTTTGACTCCTTTATTTGCATAAACAGATCAGATTGGGAACCTGGGAGGAATTTCGCCATAAAGCCCTCTTTTAAAACCTACACTAAAAAAAAAGAAAAGGAAAGGAAAACATTAATGTTTTTAAAAATAATTTCAAGGAAAAATGGTCAAATCTATAATTGTGGTAAAGAATTCAACATATCTCTCTTAGCAAATGATAGAATAAGCACAGAGAGAAAAAAAACTAAATTGATTCCAAAAATATAAACAAAATAATCAAGGAGCCTAATCTAATGAGCATCTATAGAACCTAAAAACAATAAACACATTTTCTTTTCAAGTACAATATGCATGGAACATTTACAGAAATCGACTACACACTAGGTTGCTCAGGAATTCTCAGCCACCATAATCGAATCAATATAATACAGACTATGTTCTATGACCATAAAGCAATAGAATCAGAAATATCTGAAAGTTCAACAAAAAAAAGTGAAATACCATTTAAAAAGCTTCTGAGACATTGTGCAAAGAAGTTTTTGTGAGTCACCATGCTCCCCTTTTCCTCCTGGAAATCATAAAAAAAGCAGTAAGGAGAAGAGAAGCCATTTTGCAAACTCCATTTATTCAGTGAAACTAGAAGACAGATATAACCCATAGACTACAAATTATGTATACAAGCTGCCAAAAGCTACTGATTTGAGGCAAAAGCCACTCCAGATGAATTGAAGAAAACAGGGTGCAGCCAAAGTTAACATTGAAAAACACCAGCAAAAATGCTCTTGCTGTGGGTGAAAGCAATTGTATCACTTGTTTGCAACAGCAGGTGTGGAGTCCTGGAAGAGTGAGAATTTGGCAGCTCTCCTGGGTTCCTGAGTGGTTCAGGTAAACTAGGAAGCAGGGACCACCATACAGAGGAGTGATGATTGTCTCCGTGACCACCAGAATTTGTCTTTCAAGAATACAAAACACGTTGACTCTCCCAGCCAAGAGCATGGTATGTTCTTCTATTTGTTAATGTCTTCTGCAATTTCTTTTCTTAGGGTTTCGTAATTCTATTTGAAAAGATCTTTACCTCTTTTGTTAGATATATTCCTAAATATGTGATTTCCTTTGAAGTTACTGTGAAGGGAATTGTGGCCTTGATTTTGCTTCTCATTTTGGCTGTTCTTGGTGTATACAAAGACTACTGATTTGTGGACATTGATTTTATACCCTGAGACAGTATTGTATTTCCTGATCACTTCCAGGAGTTTTGTTGTTGAGTCTCTGGGGTTTTCTATAAGATCTTATTATCAGCAAAGAGAGAGAGTTTGACTTCCTCAGCCCCCATCTGGATGCCCTTTATATCTTCTCTTACCTTATTGCATTGACTAGAACTTCCAGAACTATGAATAGTACTAACTATAGTGGACATCCTTGTCTGGCTCCAGTTCTAAGTAGAAAAGATTTTCAGTGTTACACCATTCAGTATGATGTTAGCTGTGGTTTTGTCACAGATGGCCTCAATCAGCTTAAGAAAAGTCCTATTCTATTCTATTCTATTCTATTCTATTCTATTCTATTCTATTCTATTCTTTTCTTTCCTTCTTTCTTTGGGATTCTGTATCTGTTCAGGCCAGCAAAGAGCTACAGACATCAAGGGACCTATCCAACCCAGCCACCCCAGAGGTTGGGATTTGTGGGTGAGGGTCAAAGTAACCTACTGTACACCATTATTACTCCTGTCTGTCTTTTTCTTCCTCTCTTCTTTTTGTCAGTCTTCCTTTTACTCACCCCCTTTCCTTTCTCTTTTTTTTTTCTTTATCTTTCTTTCTTTTTTTTTTGTAAGAGACCGAGTCTCAAGCTGTCACCCTGGGTAGAATGCCATGGCATCACAGCTCACAGCAACCTCAAACTTTTGGGCTTACATGATCCTCTTGCCTCAGTCTCTTGAGTAGCTGGAATTACAGGCACCCACCACAATGCCCAGCTATTTTTTGAGATGGGGCTCACTCTTGCCCAGGCTGGTCTCGAACCCGTGAGCTTAGGACAATCCACCCTCTTCAGCCTCTCAAAGTGCTAGTATTACAGACATGAGCCACTGCTCCTGGCTCTTTGCTTTTTTTTTTTTTATCTATGCCTATTTTCTTAAGTGTTCTTGTTAGAAAGATGCTAATTATCAAAATTATAAAATTATCAAATGCTTTTTATCCATCTATTGAAAGAATCATAAGGTCTTTGTTTTTGCTTCTGTTGATATGGTATTACATTTATAGATTACATTACATTTATAGATTTGTGTATGTTAAACCACCCTTGTATCCCTTGGATAAAGCCTACTTGATTGTGACATATAATTTTTTTTTTATTTTGCAGTTTTTGGCTGGGGCTAGGTTTGAACCCGCCACCTCCAGCATATGGGGCTGGCATCGTACTCCTTTGAGCCACAGGTGCCGCCCCGTATGATTTTTTTTAATGAGTACCTGCAATCTATTAGCTTTTGTTGAGTATTTTTGCATCAATATTCATTAGTGAAATTGGTCTGTAGTTCTTTTTAATTGGGTCCTTTCCTGGTTTTGGAATCAAGGTGATGTTTTCTTCATAGAATGTGTTGGGGAAAGTTCCTTCCTTCTTAATGTTTTGAAATAGGTTCTGCAGTATAGGTACAAGCTCAGCTTTGAAGGTATGATAGAATCTGATGTGAAGCCATCTGCTCCTGGGTTGTTGTCTTTTTTTTTTAACCTTTTTTATTGTTTCTGAAATCTCAGTGCTTGAAATTGGTCTGTTCAAGCAATCTATTTCTCTGATTAAGTCTGGGAAGATGGTGTGATTTCAGGAATTAGTCCATTTCCTCCACATTGTCAAATTTCTGGGCATAAAGTTTTTGGTAGTAGTCAGTAACAATCTCTTATATCTCTGTGGTATCAGTTGTTGTTTCCCCCTTTTCATTTCTGATTGAGGTTACTAAAGATTTCATTTTTCTATTTCTGGTTAATCTGGCCAATGGTTTATCAATTTTACTTATCTTTCCAAAGAACAAATTTTTTGTTTCCTTCATTTTCTGAATGATTTTTTTGTTTTCAATTTCATTTATTTCTCATTTAATTTTGGTTATTTTTTTACTTCTGCTAGATTTAGGATTAGATTGCTCTTCCTTTTCCATTTCTTTAAGATGATTCATTAGGTTATTGATGTGCTTTCTTTCTGTTTTTTCAGATGTAGGCATCTAATGTGATAAATTTTCCTCTCAGAACTGCTTTTGCTTTATCCCACAGGTTTTGGCAGCTTGTGTCCTCATTGTTGTTATGCTCAAGACAGTTAACAATTTCCTTTTTTATCTGCTCCCTAACCCAACTCTCATTCAGCATGAGTTTGTTTAATTTCCATGCCTTTGTGTGGAAAAGAATTTTTGTTGGTGTTGAGTTTTACCTTTATTGCTTTGTGGTCTGAGAAGATACAAGGTAAAATTCCAATTCTTTTGATTTTGTTGAGGTTTGATTTGTGTCCTAGGATATGATCTATTTCTATCCAAAGCAATCTACAGATTCAATGTAATCCCCCTTAAAATACCAACATTATATTTTGAAGAACTGGAAAAAATAGTAGTTAGTTTTGTATGGAACCAGAAAAAAAACCTGTACTGCTAAAGCTATCCTTAGTAATAAAAACAAAGTCAGAGGCATCACCCTGCCAGACTTCAGGCTGTACTACAAGGCTATAGTGATCAAAACAGCATGGTATTGGCACAAAAATAGAGACATAGACATATGGAACACAATAGAAAACCAAGAGATAAAACCAGTCTCTAGTAGACATCTGATCTTAAATAAAGCAAACAAAAGCATAAGATGGGCAAAAGAATCCCCATTCAACAAATGATGCTAGGAAAACTGGATAACCACATGTAAAAAACTGAAACTTGACTCACACCTTTCACCCCTTACAAAAATTGACTCAAGATGGATGAGATTTAAATCTAAGACATTAAATAATAAAATTCTTAGAGGAAAGTGTGGGGGGAACTCTTGATGATGTTGGACTGGGGAAAGATTTTGTGACAAAGACTTCAGTGGCCATCACAACAACAACAACAAAAATTAACTAATGGGACTTAAGCTGAAAAACATCTGCACTGCTAAGGACACAATAAGTAAAGCAAAAAGACAACCTTCAGAATGGGAAAAGACATTTGCGGGATATCAATCTGACAAAGTGTTGATAAGTAAAATCTACAGAGAACTCAAATTAATCAACAGAAAAAGAATAAACAATCCCATGTACCTCTGGACAAGAGATATGAATAGAACTTTCTCTGACGAAGACAGACAAATGGCTCACAGACATTTGAAAAAATGCCCATCATCCCAGATCATCAGAGAAATGCAAATCAAAACCACCCTGAGATATCACCTAACCCCAGTGAGAATGGGGCCATCACAAAGTCTCAAAGCTGCTGATGCGGGCGTGGATGTGGAGAAAAGGGAACACTTCTACACTGCTGGTGGGACTGCAAAATAATACAACCTTTTTGGAAGGAAGTATGGAGAATCCTTAAAGAACTCAAATTAGACCACCCATTTGATCCTGCAATCCCATTACTAGGCATCTACCCAGAAGAAAAAAGAATCCTTTTATCATAAGGACATTTGCACTAGACTGTTTATTGCAGCTCAATTTACAACTGCCAAAATGTGGAAACAGCCTAAGTGTCCACCAACCCAGTAATGGATTAACAAGCTGTGGTATATGTATACCATGGAATACTATTCAGTCATTTAAAAAGATGGAGACTTTACATCTTTTGTATTAACCCGGATTGAGGTAGAACACATTCTTCTTAGTAAAGCATCATAAGAATGGAGAAGCAAGGATCCAATGTATTCAATTCTAATATGAAGCCAGTAGATGATCTAATTAAAGAGGTGGGGTAAGGGGAATGAGGGAGTGGGGAGAGGAAGGGGGTGGGGAGCACAGTGTATAGCACACCTCTAGGGGGTAGGACACAATTACAAGGGGGACTTTACCTAAACAACCGCAATCAGGGTAACAAATCTTTGGTACCCTCAGTGAATCCCAAGCAATAAAAAGAAAAAAGAATAAAAACCACAAACAGTAATAAACATACAAGAACTCAGGGAACATTGTTCCCGTGAGTCTTCTTGAGGAAATTAATAAAGGATGAATCTTAGCCATCCAAATTAGAAAAAAAAATGACTGTGATGTTTAAGTAGAGAACTAAGTTGTAAACAAAGATTGAACTAGGAGACTGTAATGTACATATTATATTCCCTGACAAAGTAGAAAAGATTCAATTAGTAGAAATGAGGCAGGAAAGGGAGAAGAATGCATAGAAACTAGAGTAAGTTCACTAATTCTTAATCCAAAGTAGCTGGAAGTTTTAAAATATAGCTTAGAGTATAAAAGTAATTAAAGTATAAACATATAACACTAATAACAATAATAATAAATATAAAATAGGTGGTTGAGAAGCGGGATTAGAAGAAAAAAGAAACAAACTAATTTTATGATTACTCTTAGAAGGAAACTAATAGACTTTTTTTAAGAAAATAGAGTTCCAAAGTAATTATTATGAAAGTATAAAAGTAACGGTTGAATCAAAATACCAATTTTTCTAATTATCAAAAGAATTAAGCAAAGAAACAAAGCAGTCAATTGACATAGTAAATAATATATTCTTAATAGATTTTCTTTTTAGACCAGTTTTAGGTTCACAGAAAAATTGAATGAAAAGTACAGAGAATCTCCATACATCCACTACCCCAACAAACTCACAGCCTCGCCCACTATCAACATCCTGCACCAGACAGTTACACTGAATGAACCGACACTGACACGTCATCATTACACAAAGGCCATAGTGTACATAGGACTCAATACTGGTGTTGCACTTTCTGTGAGTTTAGACAAATGTATGATGACATGTGTGCAAAGTTACAGCATCATTCAGGGCACTTCCCCCAAAGACTCTATACTCCACCTGTTCATCACTCCCTCCCCCATTCCCTCTTATCACCTGGTAAGAATATGTTTAGTTTTGTAAGAAACTACCATACTGTCTCAATAATAAAACATAAAAACAGAAAGCAAAATATAATTAAACAATCTGATGTGACCCCAACAAAACATCACTTTCATACTGATAAATATAAAAGGGCTATTATAAGAAAAAGATTTGCAAATCAGATCACAAAACAAAATCTTACTGTTTTTGTCTTAAAGGAGAAAAAATTTAGCATGAAGCCAATACACAGACCGTTCACATAGGTTTGCTCTTTGACAGTTTTCTTGACTATGGTAGCCACTGAGCACTGTGATTTACAACTAAATTTGATCTTGCTCCCACTCACGTATAACAGAGAGGATTCAAAACCAGATTGCCGCATCCTTGGGCAGTCTAGAAAGTTGGCTCTGGACACTCACTTTCCTTTGGTTCTAATCATGTCCCCCACCCCGAAGACCCTATGCCACCTTCATCTGTACCCTCATCCTATTCCTATTCCTGTCTCCTAATCTTTACATGAGATCATAGGTATCATGCCAGGAATTTACGCCTCTCCGAAGCATAGCATGGACATTTGGATAAGACACTCTTTAAAATATTTCAACAATGAGATACCATTTCACTTACTAGGATGGCTCTCATCAACAAAACAAAACAAAATATCAAATGCTGGCAAGTTGTAGAGAGCCTTTGTGCACTGTTGGTGGGAACATAAAATGGGACCTCTACTGTGAAAAACAGTATGATAGTTTCTCAAAAAACTAAACATAGAATTACCATATGATCCAGCAATTCTGAGTATATACCCAAAAGAATTGAAAGTAGAAGTTGAGGGGCTGCCTGTGGCTCAAAGGAGTAGGGCGCCGACCCATATGCCAGAGGTGGCGGGTTCAAACCCAGCTCCGGTCAAAAACTGCAAAAAAAAAAAAAAAAAAAAAAGAAAGTAGAAGTTGAATGGGTATTTGTTCATCCATGTTTACACAACATTATTCCAAATAGTCCTGATGCAGGACAAGGCAGCCCTACAACTGCTGCCTTGGCCCTGGCAGCGCTGATGTTGTGGCAGATGGAGAAACCAGCGTGCGGAAGGGCCGGACACCTGTGTTGAAGACACTGGTGCCTTGCTGTCTCCTTCCCGTGCTC
>CAUYRH010182342.1:0-15682 GCA_963574655.1 Perodicticus potto
GTCCAGAGAGCGTGGAACAGAGCCAGGTGCATACTGAGAAGTGGACTTTACTGAAATCAAACCAGATAAATATGGATACAAGTATCTCCTTGTGTTCATAGATACATTCTCAGGATGGGTAGAAGCATTTCCTACCAAAAACAAGACTGCACAGGTAGTTGCAAAGAAGATAATAGAAGATATAATGCCCAGGTTTGGAATTCCTAATCAGATAGGATCAGATAATGGCCCAGCCTTTACTCCTCAGGTAGTGCAGAGTCTAGCAGAAGCCTAGGGGACTAATTGGAAATTACATCGTGCTTATCGACCACAAAGTTCAGGACAGGTAGAGGGGATGAACCGCACTATAAAAGAGACCCTGACTAAATTAATCATGGAGACTGGCAGTGACTGGGTGTCTCTCATCCCCTTTGCCCTGTACAGGGTGCAAAACTCACCCTACTTGATAGGAAAAACTCCCTATGAGATTCTCTTTTTGGGAGACAACCCCCTATAATCCCTAAATTGCACTGCAAAGCCCTTACTTCAGGGGACCTAGATCTTTTTTTTTTTTTTTTTTTTTTTGTGGAGACAGAGTCTGTCTCTATCGCCCTCGGTAGAGTGCTGTGGAGTCACAGCTCACAGCAACCTCCAGCTCTTGGGCTTAGGCGATTCTCTTGCCTCAGCCTCCCAAGTAGCTGGGACTACAGGTGCCCGCCACAGCACCTGGTTAATTTTTGATGCAGTTCGGCCGGGGCCGGGTTTGAACCCGCCACCCTCGGTATATGGGGACGGCGCCCTACTCGCTGAGCCACAGGCGCTGCCCGGGACCTAGATCTTAAAACATGAAAAGATTATGCAGTAACTGTGCATTTTTATCAAAAGGCACAATGAGCTGATTGGGAGAAACTCATAGCCCTCTACAGCTCAGGACCTGTTCCTGAACCACAGGCTTTCCGGCCTGGAGACTGGGTGTACATGAAACATCATCGGCAGGAGGCACTGGAACCCAGGTGGAAAGGCCCATACACCATGGTCCTTGTCACCCCCCACTGCACTCAAGGTTGTATCACCTCCTGGATACATCATACACACATCCACCTAGCCGACCCGTTCACCATCAAAGACTTCACCCCCCAGTGGAAACTCCGACGGGACTCTGATAACCCACTGAAGCTCAAACTGCAGAGTTGCCAGGATCCTTGATGCAGCCATGTGTGTATCACCTACTGACTTGCTCTGCCTTACTGTTTGCTCTCACCACTGCTAACCCCCACGTTCCAGTCACTGTCACCTAGAAAATTGTAAGTGCTGTTACAGGCCACACTATGAATCAGAACTCAGGCCTCCACCCGCCCAATACTTGGTAGCCGTCCCTCCAATTTGATTTGTGTGCCCTCGCTGCTGGCACCTGGGACACAGGTAGCTTCAGGGTGCATGGCACACAAAACTCCCGGCTGTAACACACAAGACACAAGAAGCTCCCTACGCAGGACCTATCTCTACGTCTGCCCTGGGACTGGAAGGGAGCAAAACATGATAAGGAAATGTGGGGGACCTCGAGACTACTATTGCTATTCTTGGGGGTGCGTCTACTGGCTGGATTAACTGGAATGCCCCGGTAAAAAATGACCTCATCACAGTCCAACGTGGTACCCTGCCTGTAATTTGCCTAGAGACGCACCCCCTCAAACTCACAATGTAATCCCGTAACCCTGCAGTTCACTGACCAGGGGAAAAAGGCCCAAAGGTGGGAAACAAGCAAAACCAGGGGGCTAAGATTGTACAAGTCTTGGTACGACAACGAACTCCTCTTTACTATTCAGAGATTAGAACAGCCTCCACACTATGACGCCCTGTCGGCAGTAGGCCCCAACATAATACTCAAGGCCCCAGGCGCCAAAACTCCCTCGATTCACAGAATACTTCTGTCCACCCCTGCGGCCACCCCAAAGCCCACTAACTCCCCCATCTCTCAGAACAAAGAGCTTACCCAAGGTCCAGCCCTGCACCCCACACCTGCGTCTATCACAAATCTGGATCCACTTTGGAAGTTAGTCATTGCTACATACCAGATCCTGAATACTTCTAGGCCAGACCTCACTAAATCCTGTTGGCTATATGTAGAGGCTAAACCCCCATACTATGAGGGAATCACCCTGATAAGTAAGCCTAAAATCAGCTCCCAGGCAAGCAACTGTCGCTGGCAACAGTCTGGGCCTCAAATCACTTTACCATCCATCATAGGGCAGGGAACCTGTATAGGTCAAACACCCACCCAGTACCAACACCTTTGCAATCAAACTTTCTCCTGGAATGGAACTGGATATGTAATTCCCACCAACAATTCCTGGTGGGCCTGCTCTACAGGGCTCACCCCGTGCATGCATGGAGCAGTTCTTAATCAAACCCAAGGTTTTTGTATCTGAGTACAGCTTATTCCCAAGCTGCTCTACCATTCAGAAGAAGACCTGTACCAGGCAAATAAGC
Organism: Perodicticus potto; assembly: GCA_963574655.1. NCBI lineage: Eukaryota > Metazoa > Chordata > Mammalia > Primates > Lorisidae > Perodicticus > Perodicticus potto. The sequence goes on from CAUYRH010182342.1 coordinate 2,470, forward strand.
CTGCTGTAAACACATTTAATAAAATAAAAGGAGAGCCTGTCACTGCAATAACCCTAGCCATGCTCATGGGACTAGGTAGAGTGGGAGTAGGCACAGGAATCTCTTCCCTAGTTCTACAACACAAGAACTACGGAGCTCTGTGCGCTGCAATAGACTTAGACACAGAAAGAATAGAAAACTCTATCTCTTACCTCCAAGAATGTTTAACTTCCCTCTCTGAAGTAGTGCTCCAGAATAGATGAGGATTAGACTCACTATTCCTTCAACAAAGTGGGTTATGTGCAGCCCTAGGAGAAGAATGCTGTTTTTATACTGACCACTCAGGAGTAGTCAAACAGTCCATGGAATTAGTAAGAGAAGGTCTCCGTAAAAGAAAACTCGAGTGGGAGCAGTCACAAGGCTGATATGCATTAATGTACAGCAAATCCCCCTGGCTCACAACTCTAATTTCAAACATAACAGGCCCACTTGTAATCCTGTTACTGCTGTTAACTCTCAGCCCCTGCATAATTAATAAGTTGCTGGCTTTTATCCAAGCTAGAATAAATACTGTTCAATTAATGGTTTTACAGGCACAGTATAGCCCCCCTCAGCTCTGAAATCACTAGCAATGACATAGAGCTAGAAAACCCATGATTGGATCTTCTATGCAACAGAGAAAGAGGGGAATGTAAAGACCAAGCTGACTCCATTTTATTAAAACTAACTCCATCTTGTTCCTCAGCCTTCATTTTGCAGCAGCATGCATACCGAAGCATTAAGCAACTCACTCCCTCCACTGCCCCTTGTCCTTGTGTCTGCCCCGAGTGATAGCAGCTCCTCCCCAGACTAGTCAAGGACGAGTATTACTCAGTCCCCTAGACCTCTATCAGCTCACCCCACACCCCTCCCTTTTTCCTTTTTGTACCCTTAAAAACCTGCTCCTTTTCCAGGCCGCGGGCTTCTCCGTCTTCCTGCTGTGCCAGGTGTGAGAAACTCCCAGGCCAGGCTGATTTGTAAATAAACCTCTTCCTATTGCATCGGACTTAGTCTCTTGGTGATTTATGTGGGGGAGCCCTTGAGCTGGGCACAACACTATCATAGCCCAATTCAGCAGGAAGCAGTTAGATTGAGTCTTAGTCCTTTTTGCTAATAGCAGTTAGTTTCCATTCAGACAGGGAGAATTGATATGGGACAAGTGGCGCCGAGACCTGCCGCCTCAGCCCTGGTGGTATTGGTATAGCTACAGCACCAACTTTTTCTTTCTTTCTTTTTTGTTGTTGTGGTTGCAGTTGTCACTGCTGTTTTTAGCTGGCTGGGGCTGGGTTCAAACCCACCACCCTTGGTGTATGGGAGCAAAGCCCTACTCCCTGAGCCACAGGCATTGCCCTCCCCTTGCACTTCTGACTGATGAATTTCATGTTGAGTTCCCAATGCCTGAGAGTTCATTGGACAGCTGGCTGTGACTGACAAAGACCCATGCCCTAAACATAAACATTGAGTTCCAGCAAAACAATCCCCTGCCATTATGCATACCCCTGAGCAGACAGCCCAGGAACAGACTTCGGAGAGGGAGCAAGAGAGCTTGTTCCCCACCTGGATTCTCTCTGGCAGGAGCTTTGGTTTTTGTAGTTTTCGTATTCTTTGTTTCTATGAATAAATCCTATCTTACTAATGATCTGTGATCTTCGATTCATGCTTCGAATCGCCCAGACCAAGAACCTGAAACTCCGGTATCATTATTATGAAATTTCTTGGATAGGCCTGAAATGCCACCCCCAATCTGCTAGAGCTCCACCTGGCTCACATCATCCCACAGCAAATCTACCACCACAGCAAGAAGTTCCAACCCAAACTCCAAAATCCAGCCAGGACAGGTGCCAGTTCCTGAAAAAAGCAAACTTCACAGCAAAGGAAACACAAACATCATGTCCATCTACTGCTATTACCACTGACATTAGAGTGCCATCTGTTGACTTCTCCTTACTCAAAGCCAGTAGGAATACCTCCAACTAAGATTTAGAAACAGCTTAACATTTTAAATCACAGTGAAAAAAAACGACAAATAAGGAAAAGCAGGAAAGGAAAAGAAAAAACAAACTTAGGCAACAAACACCACTAGAGGTGCACAATGGAGTGATAGCAGAAAATTCCAAGAATTCCAAAATTCTTAAAATGAGAGAAATGGAACTGAGAATACAGATGGCCAAAAAGATGAATAAAATTGAAAACCAGCAAAAAGAAACCCTAAAAATGTTTCAGTACTTTAACAAAAAAGTCACCACAAATCTGGAAAAAATTAGGAAACATAAATGAAACTTAGGAAAAAACCAAGATAGCTAAGGCAATTCTAAATAACAAAGACAAGCCCAGGGGCATTAGCCTACCAGACTAACTACAAGACCATAGTTATCAAAATAGCATAGTAATGGCACAAAAATAGAGACATAGACATCTGGAATCAAATAGAAAACCATGAGATGAAACTAAAATCTTACAGACACCTGATCTTCGATAAACCAGACAAGAACAATCACTGGAAGAAAGAATCCCTATTCAATAAATGGTGTTGGGAGAGCTGGACAGTCACATGTAAAAGACTGAAACTGGACCTGCACCTTTTCCACTCAATAAAATCAATTCAAGATGGAGTAAAAGATCTACATCTAAGGCATGAATCAATAAAAGTCCTCAAAGAAAATAAGGAAAATGCTTGTAGGTATTGGCCTAGGGAAGGACTTTAGGAAGAATACTCCAGGGCAACTGCAACAACAAAAATAAACAAATAGGACTTAATTGAACTGAAATACTTCTGTACACAGCAAAGGAAACAACAACCAAAGCAAGTCTAATAACAATAGATGTTGATACAAATTCAGAGAGAAAGGAATACTTCTACCCAGGTGAAATTGCTAATTAGTATCCTGATGGAATACAGTGGGGAGATTTCTATAAGAATGTACAGCAGTTGCATTACTGTGCATCTACCCAAGGGAAGTCTTCCTATCAAAAAGACACATAAGGGGCGGCACCTGTGGCTCAGCGAGTAGGGCACTGGCCCCGTATTCCGAGGGTGGTGAGTTCAAACCCGGCCTGGCCAAACTGCAAAACAAAAAATTAGCTGGGTGTTGTGGCAGTTGCCTGTAGTCCCAGCTACTCAGGAGTCTGAGGAAAGAGAATCACCTAAGCCCGGGAGTTGGAGGTTACTGTGAGCTGTGTGACACCACGGCACTCTACGAGGGAGATAAAGTGAGACTCTGTCTCTACAAAAAAAAAAAAAAAAAAAAGACCCATATAATCAAGTGTTTATTGTAGCCCAATTAACAATTGCAAAGATCTGTAACCAACTTAAGCAAGTTAATAAAATGTGGCAATTCTGAGTACCAGGGAATGCCATTCTGGCATAAAAAAAATAAATTAATGCCTTTTGCAGCAATTTGGAAGTATCTGGAGATCATAATTAAGTAAATTATCTAAAAAATGGAAAAATAAATACTAAATGTACTCTCTAGCAAACAGGCAATAACTTCTGGGCACACAAGTGCACAAAATGAAGTAAAACCACTGGAAACCAAGCAGAGGATAGAGAAGGAGGAGGAGAGGGTAAAAAACCCACCCCACCTACTGGGTACATTAAACATATGTGGGTGATCACCACAATTATAGCTCTGACTCAAGTCATGTAACAAAAATGCTTGTACAAAGGAGGGAGAGAAAAGGAAGGAGAAGAAGAAAATTCATCATGATCAAATCATCTTTCTTTCAGGATACACAGCTGGGATTCACTATATGTAGATCAATAAGCAGCAAGTCACCACATAAAAAATAAAGACCACAGAACAGTTCAGTAGATGCAGAAAAAGTATTCAACAAAATCCAGTCCCCTTCCATGACAGAAGGCCTTAACAAAATAAGCATAGAAGGAACATGTCTTAAGATTATACAAATCATACCTGACAGACCCCCATCCAACATCATACTCAATGGGGAAAAGTTGCAAACACTCCCCCTGAGAAACAGAACAAGCCAAGAATAATTCACCACTGCTTCTATTCAACATAGTGCTGGAGGTTCTAGCCAGAGCAATCAGGCAAAAGAAACAAATAAAATACATTCAAATTGGGAAAGAAAAAGTTAAACTATTTGTTTGCTAATGATATGCTCTTATATCTAAAACATCCTAAGGACTCCAAAAAATAACTCCTAAATTGACTGGCAAAGTTTCATGTTACACAATAAATGCACCAAATCGGTAACATTCTACATACTTATAACAGCCAAGTTAAGAGTCAAATCAAAGACTCAATACAGCACAACACTAAATAGAAAATAAAACACTTAGAAATATACTTAATTCAGGAATAAAGGATTTCTATATGGATAACTACAAAACACTGATGAAGTAATTGTAGCTGGCACAAACAAGAGGAAAAGCATTCCACGAACATGAACTGGAAGAACTGACATTGTTATAATGCTCAAATGGCCCACAGTAATGTAAGATGGAATATGATCCTCATCAAACACTAATACCATAATTTACAGATCTAGAAAAAATAATTTTAACCTTCATCTAAAAACAAAAAATTTAGAGGCATCACGTTACCAGGCTTCAGTTACACTACATAGCTATAGTAATTAAACAGCACAATACTGAAATAAAAAGTAAAGATGCACATCAGTGGAACAGATTACAGAACCCAAAAATAAAACCATATTCCTACAACAAAATGATTCACACAAAACTAGACAAAAACATATACTTAGGAAAGGAAAAGGATTCTTTCTTTCTCAATATATACAAAAATTAGTTCAATATAATTTAATAATCTAAATGGAAAGCATGAAACCTTAGAAAATTCTGGAAGAATATGTAGGAAAACCTTTTCTAAACATAGGCGTAAGCAAAGAATTAATAACTAAGTCCCCAAAGGCAAATACAGCAACAAAAATAAATACAGGTTACTTAATTAAATTAAAAGAAGTTCTCATGAAGCAAAGAAAATAACAAACAGCCAATCTACAAAATGAAAGAAAATATTCGCAAACTATAACTCTTGAAAAATGACTACTAATATCCAGAATCTACAAATAACTCAGATAAATTGGCAAGAAAGAAGAAACAACCTATTAAAAGTAAGCAAAAGATATGAACTGAAGTCTCTGCAAGAAGATAGACAAATGGACAACAAACATACAAAAAAAAAGTTTAACATCAACGCTCATTAGGGAATGCAATTTAAAACAATAATGAGATACCACTTCATGTCAGAATGGCTAATAATTAAGAAGTCAAAAACAACAGGTGCTGGCATGGATCCAGAGAAAATGAAACTCTTACACACAGTGGGATTGCAGATTAGAATAACCTCTATGAAAAACTGTATGGAAATTCCTCAAAGAAGTGAAAATAGACCTACCATTCAATCCAACAATCCCACTACTACGTATTTACCCAAATGAAAAAAAGGCCTTTTATCAAAAAGACATCTACACTTGAATGTTTATTGCAACACAATTCACAATTGTGCCATAAATTTATGAGCGTATAAAGAAAATGTATGTACATACACACACAGATATACCATGTGTACACTCAGCCATTAAAGAAATGACTAATGTCTTTTGTAGCAACACTGATAGAAATGGAGATTATTATCCTAAGTGAAGTATCTCAACAATGTAAAAATAAACATGTTTGTACTGAAATGTGGGAGCTAAGTAATTTGTACACATGGGTACAAAGACATGTGAAGAGTACTGAAAAGTAAGAAAGGTGGAACGGTGGTGGATAAAACATATCTGTTGGGTACCACGAATACTGATCTGGGTAATAGGCACAGCAACAGTTCTGACTTCAGCCTTACTCAATGTGTCCATTAAAAGAATTGTACATATAATATATACATAAGTCTATATATATATAATATATATATAGAGTTATATATCTAAGTGTGTGTATATGTATATATCCCCCAAAGTCCTAATATTTTGAAATTTATCAAATTTTTAAAAAAATAAAAATAAGGAGAATAGAGCCAATATAGAGCTTTATATACAATACAATTAAAGATCTACAAATACTCTTATCCTAATGCCTATGTTGAAATCAAATAAAACATGGAGATGAACCTCTATCATTTTATTTGGGAAGCAAGAATTCCAATGCAGGGCATACACAGACCAGCTGGTCTTTGACATGTTTGAAAAACAAAAGATTAAAGGGGAAATGTTATGTACTGTTTTGAAAGAAACTTCATTTGTACTAGAAAGGTTTGTGAGGGCTAAACAGCTCTGATTAGTGAATGATGGTAGTCAGGTAAATTAGTCTTAGAGTCACAGCAAGATGTTTCAGTAGCAATTAGATAAGGATACAGGATATAGTAGACAATTTCAGCAGCCACACTGACAGAGAATGACATTCTTGAGCAGTGTTTTGAAGCAGGAATGCTTTCTCTTTGTCCTCTTCACACTGATTTAATTATCATGAGCATGATCCAATTTGTATTATCAACTTTCATATTTCTCCACTACTTCACACAAGATTGACCAACTAGCTAGTTTGAAGTTAGGCTCAACTGTTTTTTAGTGTTTGGATGAGTTTGTTTGGGTTGTCTTTGTTTTATTTGGGGGGAAGAAATGGGGTGGGGCGTGATAACCTGAAAATAAAACAAAGTACGAATAGCAAAGAGACTAGAAGAAGAAAAAAACTTAGGGTACGTTTGTTTGGAGTTTAGTATTGAATTTTACTGTGTTATAGTTATTTGTAATTATTTCACAGGGTTTGACTAACATTTTGTTGGAAGAGTTGCCTTCTTAAATATTAGGTAATAAGACAAAGCCTAAAATTATGAAACATTAAAGATAATAAAATAAATTTAGCTTGTATATTGGTTTTGAGTTAAGGCTCTAAGTTTAAGAAACTAAGTATCTTTTTCCACGGGGGGGGGGGAAGGGGTGGAGGACATAATTATTAAAACGTGATTTATTTTATTACTAGGTTAAAACTGAAATAGACATTGTTAACTCTGCAACAGGAGCATCCAATTATAATTTAAACAAAAAATTATGTTAGGGATATTATCAGAGTTATATATTGGGTAGACTAAATAAATTTTATAGCTTAGATTCTGTCAAGTTATTTAGGGGAAACTGAGCCCTAATCGTCTGAGCCCTAATCTTCAGCGTAAGACTTGCTTGCTTCCTGCTTACGAGATCTGGAGGATCAAAAGAATGGCATGTGAGTTGCATATGTGCAGTAGATCAGAAAATTGTTCTCTGTGAGAGAATGTATATGTGAGGTATGGTAATACCAAGGCTAATGGTTATGGTACAGATTTTTTCAGAGACTAAGTCTCACTCTGGATCATGCTGGTCTCAAACGTGTGAGCTCAGGCAATCTACCTACCTCGGCCTCCCAAGTGCTAGCATTATAGGCGTGAGCCATCACGCCCATCTACTCCTTTTATTTTTATTAAGTAATTTTATAGTGTGTTATATTACATGTTTAAGTAAAAACTTTACCATTAAGTATTTGAGTATTTTGTGAACAATCTAGATGACATAATAGTTTTAAACCAACACTAACAGATTAACTTTATTTACTACAAAGTTGCATATTTATAAAATATTTAAAACATATAAATATTATTTTGTTTTAAGTTGGGTTTGTAGTTTTATGTCTTTAAAATATTTAGTAAAAGTAAAAATAAAAAGGTTTGCGTGAATATGGATAAAAGATGTATTGAAAATTTTGAAGATATTTATAATTTTATTAATTATTTTAAAATTAATTTATTAAAGATTTATTTCAGTTATGAGAACTTAAAAAACACTTGGGTTAATTATTATGTATTTTATAAGAGTTATTAAAGTAGAATTTTTGAAAAATGAGGGGTTGACTCTTAGATTTTTTTCTTTTTTTAGACAGTCTCAACCTGTTGCCCTGAATAGAGTGTCATGGCATCATAGCTCACAGCAATCTCCAACTCTTGAGGTAAAGTGGTCCTCTGGCCTCAATTTTTCTATTTTTAGTGGAGATGGCATCTTGCTGTTGCTCAGGCTGGTCTGAAACTTGTGAACTCAAGCAATCCACCCGCCTCGGCCTCCCAAAGTGGTAGGATTACAGGTGTGAGCCATTGCACCCAGCCTGACTCTTAGATTTTATTATGTAGACACAATGTGAATATGTTTGAACACATATACCAAAAAAGATTTTATTGTTTGTTTTAAAATTCTAGTTATGAGATAGCAAAATACATATATCCAGATACTTACAAAAGATATAACTTATATTTTTTTGACAAGATGGGATTAGAATAAACATTAATTTTTTTGTTTGCTTTTGTGGGGTTTTTGGTTTTGTTTTTGAGACAGAGTCATACCTAACAGCAATCTCAAATTTTTGGGCTCAAGTAATCTTCTTTCCTTGGCCTTGACAGTAACAGAGACTACAGACATCTGCCATGAATTTAACTAGTTTTTCTATTTTTAGTAGAGACATGTCTCGCTCAGGCTGGTCTCAAACTCCTGAAGCAATCCACCTGCCTCAGTCTCCCAGAGTGCTAAGATTATAGGCATGAGCCACCACACCCAACCAACATTAAGTTTTTTTTAACAGATGATATTATGAAGTCCATGAATCAAATGTGAATTAGTTTGAGTTTGTTATTAATATACTGGATTGGCTTATACCTATTAAGAATAATTAACTGGGGTGGCGCCTGTGGCTCAAGGAGGAGGTTGCCGGCCCCATATACCACAGGTGGTAGGTTCAAACCAGGCCCTAGCCAAAAACTGCCAAAAAAATAAAAAGAAGAATTAACTATAAAAATGTGACTAAATTATGTAAGGAGGTACAAATTATAAAGACATTTTAAGATGGTCTACAGTACTTTTGGGGACTGAATGTTTTGTCTTTTAATGTAAAAGTGTTGCATTTTTTAGGACACGAGAGAACATCATTTCTATGGATTCTATTGTTTGTTCTTAAGAAACAGCCCGAAGGTCAAAATTATTTCTTATGACTGTTGATTTATAAGTGTTTTTACTTGGAAAGTATGTCAGAATAAATAGGGCTTTTAGAAAAAAAGAGTTTGTTAGCCCTGTGAAGGATGAGGAGAAATTATAATTAATAGAGAAGAGGAAAGCTCCAGAGAGGATTTTCAGCTAGGTTTGCAGACAGATCTTTTTTTTTTTAGGCAGAGTGTCACTTTGTTACCCTCAGTAGAGTGCCATGGCATCACAACTCACAGCAACCTCCAAATCTTGGGCTTATGCAGTTCTCTTGCCTTAGCCTACCAAATAACTGGGATTACAGGTGCCCACCATAATGCCTGGTTAATTTTTTGTTGCAGTTGTCATTGTTGTTTTAGCTGTCTGGGGCTGGGTTTGAACCCACTAGCCTAGGTGTATGTGGCCGGTGCCCTTCCCAAAAGGTGCTGCCCATGAAGAAAGATATTTTTTGAGTTCTAAAGAGTTTTAATTTCATTAAGCTTCTGGACATCAATTGAGATCAGAGTCTTAATTGGAATGTGTAATTTTAATAGTTATGTCTTTTAAAGAACAGACTGAATTATCTGTGAATGTTTGATGCAAAAGCTAATTAAACTTAAGGATTAAGTATGTCTAAGCCAAATAAACAAAAGCACTGATGGAAGATAAAGGATACTTGAAATGGATTGGATACTTTTTTTTTAATTTAAAGAAAAAGAAAAAATTATTCACTCAGACCTCAGGTGGTCTATCAGGAAGAAAAAGAGTACTCTCCAACAGGAGATCTCCCATCTACAGGGTGGAAAACTCTCAAAAAGGAAGATAAAGATCTCCTCAAACAAAGCTCAAATAAAACAAAATTAGACCTAGATTGTAATGGTAGTACAAGAGAGACTCACAAAGGTAAAAGAGGCAGGGTCTTCAAGGGCCCTAAAGTGGGTACCACATACTGTAGTTCCAAGGGTCAATGATTCTTCCTCCAGTGAGTTTTGCAATACTATTTCTCAAAGTCAAATATTGATAGAATAGAGAGAACAATGAACACTCTTTTAATTTAAAACATTTTATTTGGGAAGAAAGAATTCCAACTTAGGGCAGCACCTGTGGCTCAAAGGAGTAGGGCGCCGGCTCCATATGCCAGAGGTGGAGGTTTCAAACCCAGCCCCGACCAAAAAAGAAAAAAGAATTCCAACTTAGAGCATACACATAGGTGGTCTTTGATGTGCCTAAAGAACCAAGTTTTATGAAAAAGAGATATGTTAAAATATATACCATTTGAAAGAAAGCTCACTGGCACTCTGGGAGGCCAAGGCGGATGCATAACTCTTCAGCTTAAGACCAGCCTGAACAAAAAGTGAGACCCTGTCTCTACTAAAAATAGAAAACTGAGGCGAGGATTGCTTGAGCCCAAGTTGGAGATTGTTGTGAGATATGACACAATGACATTCTACCAAGGGGCAAAAGGTTGAGACTCTGTTTCAAAAAAAAAAAAAAAAGAAAGAAAGAAAGTTCATTGGCACTAATTAAATGTTAGAGAACTAGCAAGCCCTAACTGCTGAGTAATGATTAAATTAATCTTGAAGTCACAGCAGATTGTTTCAGTCTGTTAGATAAAACTGGTTTCAGGTTACCAATATGCAGTTTCTGATTGTGAAAGTTTAATTCTTACAGCCAATGCTATATGCTCCAAGAGATTTTTCCCCCTGGCCCCTTGAGTATAATTTAGTTTTGTTAAGACAACAATGACCCAGTTTTATACTTGGCATAATGAGTACAGAGGGACCTTGTCTACTAATAACATAAATGACACAGTATTTAATTGGTTGTAATACATGACAATATTTAAAAGTACAAATGATTTAAAGATTAAATGAGCTGGGAAATATTCTTCAACATACAAAAGAAAGAATGGCCAGGTTCCCATTCCCCTTGTAAAGGCCAGAAAACAGAACTTAGGAGAGGGTTAGGCAAATACTTGTGTATATATTAAACAGAAGGATTGGTGATGGGAGAGGACCAAGATAACAGGCTAGCAGTACTTGTATACATCTCTCTCAAGGAAGGTTTTGAAAGTTTCAAGTAACTGACTAGTTACTTGATGGAACCCTCTTGGAGAGACCACCGTGAATTATCTGAAGGGTGATGGTAGACAGAAGGAGGTAGTAATGGAGAGACCCATTCACCAATATCAGAAAGTACCTGGGGGAGAAGTTTAAAAGTAGGAAAAGGATAAAGGAGAGAACACGAGGGACCCATTGTTTCTAGGCAGACACTGTGACTTAAGCTAGGGGCCTCCCACCACCCAGAACCTCTGTGCTGATCAAGAAATGGATTGAAGAGGGTATGGTAAAACTACATTGGAGAGTAGTCTCAGCAGGAAACTGAAGGCTTCAACTTCCATGTTCACAGCTGATGCTACCCTGAGCTCTTGGGTCCAGAGATCCTAGTATACACAGGTATTGGCTTCTGTGCAACTGTCCCACATTTCCTCTTGATGGCACAGGGAGAGACAGGGAGAACAAATACTTTTATATACATATGAATGGATGTCAAGCTAACCCTATGGAATTTGAAGGGAGCATGTCCCAACACCACTCAAAAGGTCCCACAATAGCAGCCCCAGAATAAGTAAAGAGCCCAAGTGGCCCTCCCCACCAAATGGTATAATAAGGCTCCCAGACCTATATATCACTATGCAAAGGTCCATGTCCCCATGGACCTGGATGCCTAGTAGAGGTCCACTCCCCTGTAGATTTCTGTACGGACAGTGAGCCTTGAACAACCTGCATGCCAACCACCAGGTAACATCCACACAAACCTATAGGACATGCAGCAGGCCAGGCTCTGGGTCTATGTGCCAGATAGCAGGCCACACTGGTAAGTAGGGCACACCCCTGACAAATCTGCATACCATAAAGTAGGTCATGCCTCCTAGTTTTGTGTGCTGGACAGCAGATCACATTCCCATGTGTCCTGACCAGCTGAACAAACCTCCCAGTCCTGTTCACTAACTTAAAAACCCCACACCCATACAGGTATGCGCCCGGTGAAAGTCCATGCCCTCCAATGCTATGTTTGTTGCTCAGCTTTTCAATACAGACCCATTAGCCCACAAACTGCCACCACCCTCCACAGCTCCAGGCCTTATACCTACAACTGTGTGTAGTTAGTTCCTATAGTCCAGATAACTGCAGCCACCATCTAGATAGCATTGCCAAGCAGCTATTGCTTCCACTATGGGAAGACACTGATTGAATAACTTCCCTCAAGGTCAGCCTCCATAAGGAGGGACACACCCAGGCCCCTTCTAAAGCTCCTCAAAACAGTCAAGGGACCGGCTTAGAATGTGACAACCACTAGAATAAAGGGAAACACAAAACAGCCACACTGCAAGATCTCAGCACATTCATGCCTCTCTTACTAGTGTGGTCTTCCAGAATAGGACTAAAAAGCACTTGATAGGGATCTCTTCTCCTCACTAACAGAGGAGTTTCCAGGAAAGATTAGGTTCCCTGCAAACTTATCACCTCTGAATTGAGAAGAGGTTTCAAATGAGAAGAAACCACAAAATAACTTTGGCAACATAAAAAAAAAAAAAGTTTATTCAACACGTTCAAAGGAGATTAAGATTACAGAAGACTTACACCAATAGAGCCCAACTAGGAGGAAATTATTGAAATGTCAGAGATGTATTCAGAATATGTATGGCAAATAAGAAGAACGGGTTTAAAGACAAAGTTGAAAACCAACACAAAAAAGTAAAAAATATTTCATGACTAGAAAAATATGTATTGTTAAAAACAATGTAAACATCACAAAGATATAGATACCATTTAAGGATATAGTCAATTAGGGCCATGGTCCCTAATCTCGATACCAGTCCCTGGACTGATAGGAACTAGGGTGCACAGAAGGAAATGAATAAGAGGTGAGCAAAGTTTCATCTGTAGTTATAGCTGCTCCACATCACTTGCATCCTTACCTACAGCTCTGCCTCCTGTCACATCAGCAGTAGATTCTCAAAGTAGAGCAAATCTTGCTGTAAACTGTGCATGCAATGAACCTAGGCTGTGTGCTTCTTGTTAAGAATTTAATGTTCCAAGCAGACAGCCCTCAGAATGGGAGAAAATATTTGCAAGTTATGCCTCTGACAAAGGTTTGATAACCAGAATACACAGAGAACTCCAACGTATTAGCAAGAAAAGAACTAGTGATCCCATCTCGGGGTGGGCAAAGGACT
>CAUYRH010182346.1:0-10927 GCA_963574655.1 Perodicticus potto
ATATAGTGATTAAGAAAATGCTATGAAGGCTATCTCTCACAGTATGATCAAAATGTTTCTGATTGTATATGAAGCACATTCTGCCCTATGATTGCACCAATGTACACAATTATGATTTAATAAAATTATTAAAAAAAAATAGACGGCAACCCAGGGTAGCACCTACTTTAGCATCAGGCGGACGTCACTGAGGTTAAGCTAAAAGACAGTAACCCAGGGCAGCAACCACTGTGGTGTCAGGAGATCATCACTGAGGTTAAACTTAAAGAAGCTAACCCCGGGCAGCACCCAAGTTGGCATCAGGAGGGTGTCACTGAGGTTAACCTTAACAACAGTAACTCAGGGTATCATCCACTGTGGTGCAGGCGGATGTCACTGAGATTAAGCTTAACGATGGTAAACAAGGGCAGCACCCACTGTTGGGTCTGGAGGACGTCACTGAGGTTAAACTTATAGATGGTAACCCAGGTCAATGCCCACAGTTGCGTCAGGAGGACATCACAGAAGTTAAGCTTAACAACAGTAACCCAAGGCTGAAACCCCTGTGGCGTAAGAAGGACATCACTGAGGTTAAGCTTACAGATGGTAACCCAGGGCTACTCCCACTGAGGCTTCAAGAGGACGTGACTGAGGTTATTCTTACAGATGGTAACCCAGGCCAACATCGTGGCGAAAGTACGACATCACTGAGATTAAGTTTACACATGGTAACCAAAGGCCATGCCCACTGTGATGACAGGGGGAAGTGCATGAGGTTAAGGTTAAAGACGATAACCCAGGGCAGTACCCACTGTGCTATCAGGAAGACGTCACTGAGTTTAAGCATAAAAATATACACCCAGGGCAATGTCCACTGTGGCTTCAGGAAGCCATTGGTGAGGTTAAGCTTAAAGATGTTAAACCAGGGCAACACCCACAGTGGAATCAGAAGAACATCCCTGAGGTTAAGCTAAATTATGGTAACCCAGTCAACACCTACTGTAGAGTCAGGAGCACATCACTGAGGTTAAGATTAATGATGGTAACCCAGGGAAACACCCACTGTGGCCTCAGGAGGACGTCACTGAGGTTAAGCTTAAGGATGCGAAGCCAGGGCAACATCCATTGTGATGTCAGGAGGAAGTCACTAAGGTTAAGGTTAAAGATGGTAACTCAGGGCAACACCCATTGTGATATCAGGAGCAAGTTAGTAACCCAGGGCAACAATTCTTGTGATGTCAAATGGAAGTCATTAAGGTTGAGCTTAAAGATGATAACCCAGGACAATACCCACTGTGATGTCAGGAAGAATCACTAACGATAAGCTTACAGATGGTAAACCATGGCAAGACCCACCGTGATGTCAGGAGGAAATCAATAGCCTTAAGCTTAAGTATGGTAACCTATGTCATTACCCACTGTGAAGTCAGGAGGAAGATGGTAGCCAGGGGCAACACCCATCACTGTGACAGGAGGAAGTCATTAAGGTTAAGTTTAATGATGGTAATCAAGGGCAACATGAATTGTGATGTCAGGAGGAAGATGGTTACCCAGTGCAACACCCATTGTGAAGGCAAGAGAAGGTCACTAAGATTAAACTTAAAGATGGCAAAACATTGTGGTGGAGGAGGAAGATGCTAACTGAAGAGAACACCTATTGTGATGTCAGGGGGAAGTTGGTAATGCAGGGCAACACCCATTGTTTTGTCAGGAGGAAGTCACTAAGATATAAGCTCAAAGACAGTAAACAGGGCAACACCCATTGTGATGTCAGGCGGAAGTCACTAAGGTTAAGGTTAAAGATGACAACCGAAGGCAATACCCAATGTGTTGTCAGAAGGATAAAGGTAACCGAGGGCAACACCCATTTTGATGTCAAGAGGAGGTAACTAATGGTATGTTAAAAATGGTAACGCAGGGCAACACACATTAAGATGTCAGGAGGAAGATAGTTACCCAGGGCAACATCCATTTTGATGTCAGGAGAAAGTCACTAAGGTTAAGCTTAAAGATGGTAATCCAGAGCAACACCCATTGTGTTGGCAGGAGGAAGTCACTAAGTTTAAGCTTAAAGATGGTCACAGAAGACATGAGGAATATGGTAACCTAGGACAAACATCCTTGTGAAGTTAGGAGGAAGTGAATAAGGTTAAGCTAAAGGATGGTAACCCAGGGCAACACCCATTGTGGTGTTAGGAGGAAGTCACTAAAGTCTCTATATTTCTTTTTTTTTTTTTTGAGACAGAGATTTAAGCTGTCACCCAGGATAGAGTGCTGTGGCATCACAGCTCACAGCAACCTCCAATTCCAGGGCTCAAGTGAGTCTCCTGCCTCCACCTCCCAAGTAGCTGTGACTACAGGTGTCCTCCACAACGCCAGGCTATATATTGGTTGCAGCCATCATTGTTGTTTGGTGGGCCTGGGCTGGATTCAATCTTGCCAGCTCAGGTGTATGTGGCTGGCACCTTAGCCTGTTGAGCCACAGGTGCCGAGCCTAAAGTTTCGCTTACAGACGGTAACCACGGCAACAAATATTGTTTTTCCATGAGGAAGATGGTAACCCAGGGCAACACCCATTGTGATGTCAGGAGAAAGTCACTAAGGTTAAGCTTAAAGATGGTAACTTAGAACAACACCCATTGTGATGTCAGGAGCAAGTCACTAAGTTTAAGCTTTATATGGTGACCCAGGGAAACTACCACTGTAATGTCAGGAGAATGACACTATGTTTAAGCTTAAAGATGGTAACTCAGAGCAACAATCATTGTGAAATGAAGGGGAAATCACTAAAGTTAAGCTTAAAGATGGTAACCCAGGGTGACAACCATCATGATGTCAGAAAAAAGGCACTAAGGTTAAGCTTAAAGATGGTAAATCGGGAAACACCCATCGTGATGTCAAAAGTTAAGGAGGAAGTCACTAAATTTAAGCAAAATATTGTAATCCAGAGCAACACCTATCTTGATGTCCAGAGGAAGTCACTAAACTTAAGCATGAAAATGGTAACCCACAGTAACACCCATTGTGATATTAGGAAATCTGGAGGAAGTCACTAAGTTTAAGCTTAAAGACAGTAACCCAGGACAAAACCCTTTGTGATGTCAGGAGGAAGTCACTAAGGTTAAGCGGAGGGACGGTAAGCAAGGGGGACACTCATTGCAATGTCATGAAGTCAGGAGGTAGCCTAGGAAGGAGGCTAGGTTAAGGAGGAAGTCAGGTTAAGCCTAAAGACAGTAACAAAGGGCAACACAGATTTTGATGTCAGGTGGAAATTGGTAACCCAGGGCAACACCCATTTTGATGTCAGGAGGAAAATGGTAACCCAGGAAAACATACATGGTGATATCAGAAGGAAGATCATGACCCAGAGCAACCCCCTTTATGTCATGAGTAATATGGTAACCCGGGGCAAGAACCATTGTGAAGTCAGGAGGACGTCTCCAAGATTAAGCTTAAGGACAGTAACCGAGGACAAAACCTAATGTGGTGTCAGATGGAAGTCACTAAGGTTAAGCTTAAAGACTGTAAACCTCAGCAACAAACATTGTTTTCAGGAGGAAGATGGTAACTCAGGGTTCCACCCATTCTGATATCACAAGGAAGTCACTAAGGTTAAGCTTAATGACAATAATACACAGCAGCACACATTGTGATGCCTGGAAGAAGATCATAACCCAGGGCAACATTCATTGTGATGTCTGAGGAAGATGGCAACCCAGGGCAACACTCATTGTGATGGCAGGAGGAAGATGTTAACACTGGGCAACATCTCTTGTGGTGTGAGGAGGAAGTCACTAAGGTTAAGCTTAAAGACGGTAACCCAGGGAAACAACCATCGCATTGTCAGGAGGAAGACAGTAACCCAGGGCAACAATCATTGCGATGTGAAGAGGAAGTCACTAAGGTTATGCTAAAAGGGGGTAACCCAGGGCAAAACCCATTGTGATGTCAGGAGGACTACTTCACTACGTTTTAGCTTAAACACCGTAACCCAGGGTAACTCTTATTGTGGTGTCAGGAGTAAGATGGCAATCCAGGGCAACACCAATTATGAGGTCATGAGAAAGTCACTTCAGTTAAGCATAAAGATGGTAACCCATAGTAGCACACATTGTGATGTAAGGATGAAGATGTTAAACCGGGGCAACACCCATTTTCATATCAGTAGTAACTCTCTAAGGTTATGCTTTAAAAAGGTAACCCAGGGTAACACCCAATGCGATGTCAGGAGGACATCATTAAGGTGAAGCTTAAATGTGGTAAACCAGGGCAACATTCCATGTGGTGTCCGGAGAAAGTCACTAAGGTTAAGCATAAAGATGGTAACCCAGGGCAAAAGCCATCATGATATGAGGAGGAAACCACTAAGGTTAAGCAAAATACGGTAACCCAGGGCAACACCCATCTTGAGGTCAGGAGGAAGTCACTAGGCTTAAGGTTAAAGAGGGTAACGCACAGCAACACACATTTTGATAGCAGGAAGTCTGGAGGAATTTACTAAGTTTAAGATTAAAGACAGTAACCCAGAGCGACAAACATTGTGATGTCAGGAAGAAGATGGTAACTCATGGCAACACCTATTGTGATGTCAGGCAGAATTCTCCAAGGTTAATCTTAAAGATGGTAAAACAGGGCAACAAACTTTGTGATGCAAGGAGGAAGATGGCAACCCATGGCAACACCCATTGTGATGTTAGGAGGAAGTCTCTAAGGTTAAACTCAAACATGGTGATCCAGGAAAAAAAACATTGTGGTTTCAGGAGGAAGTCACTAAGGTTATGCTTAAAGATGGTAACTCTGGTGAACATCCATTGTGATGTCAGGAGGAAGTTGGTAACAAAGAGTTACACCCATTGTGATGTGGGAAGTCACTAATGTTAAACTTGTACATGGTAACCCAGGGCAACACCCACTGCAATGTCAGTAAGAAGTCACTAAGGTTAATCTTAAAGATAGTAACCAAGGGAAACACCAACTGTGATGTCAGGAGGGGGATGGCAACCCAGGGCAACAATGATTGTGTTGTCAATAGGAAATCACTGAGGTTAAGCTTAAAGATGGTAACCCAGGGCAACTCCCATTATGATGTCATGAAGAAATCACTAATGTTAAAGTTAAAGATGGTTACCCAGGGCAACAACCATTGTGATGTCATGAGGATTATGGTAACCCAGGAAAACACCCATTGTGCTGTTACAGGGACATTGCTAAGGCTAAGCTTAAAGATGGTAACCCAGGGTAACACCCAGTGGTGTCAGAAGAAGATGTTAATCCAGTGTAGCACCCATTGAGAGGTCAGGAAGAAGTCACTAAGGTTAAGCTTAAAGATGGTAACCCATGGCAACACAAATTGTGAGGTCTGGAGGAAAATGGTAACCCAAGGCAACACCTATTGTCATAGAAATTGGAAGATGTTAACCTAGGGAAACCCTCATTGTGATGTCATGAAGAAGATGTTAACACAGGGCACCATCAATTGCAGTGTGTGGAGGAAGTCACTAAGTTTAATATTAAAGATAGTAACCTAGGGAAACACCCATTGTGATGTCAGGAGGAAAATGATAACCTAGGGCACCACCCATTGTGGTGTCAGGAAGAAGATTGTAACCAAGGACAACACACATGGTTAGGTCAGGAGGAAGGTCCTACCCCTCGGAAACACCTATTCTGATGTCAGGAGGAAGATAGTAACCCAGGGCAACACCCATTGTGATGTCAGGAGGAAATCACTAAAGTTAAGCTTATATGGTAACCCAGGGAAAAACTCATTGTGA
This sequence comes from Perodicticus potto, assembly GCA_963574655.1. NCBI lineage: Eukaryota > Metazoa > Chordata > Mammalia > Primates > Lorisidae > Perodicticus > Perodicticus potto. The sequence goes on from CAUYRH010182346.1 coordinate 5,754, forward strand.
TGTCAGGAGGAAGTCACTAAAGTTAAGCTTAATGATGGTAACCCAGGGCAAAACACACTGTTATATCAGGAGGAAGATAGTAATCCAGGGCAACAATCATTGTGATGTGAAGTGGAAGTCACTAAGGTTAAGCTTAAAGATGATAACCCAGAGCAAAACCCATTGTGATGTCAGAAAAAAGTCACTAATGTTAAGATTACAAATGGTAACCCTGGACAAGACCCATTGTGATGGCAGGAGGAAGATGATTACCCAAGGCAACACCCATTGTGATGTTAGGAGGATGTCACTATGGTTAAGCTTAAAGACATTAACCCCGGGTAACACCCATTGTTGTGTCAGGGGGAAGATGGTAACCCAGGGCAACACCGAATGTGATGTGAGGAGAAAGTCACTACAGTTAAGCTTAAAGATGGTAACCTAGAGCATCACCCATTCTGATGTGTGGAGGATATCTCTAGGCTTAAGCTTAAGAAAGTAACACACAGTGACACCCATTGTGATATTAGGAAGTCTGGAAGAAGTCACTAAGTTTAAAATTAAAGTTCGTAACCCAGGGCAACAGCCTTTGTGATGTCAGGAGGAAGTTATTTAGGTTAAACTTAAGGATGGCATTCCAGGGCAAGACCCAGTGGGGTGTCAGAAAGAAGTCCCTAAGGTTAAGCCTAATGATGGTAATCGAGTGGGACACCCAGGGGCAGGAGGAAGATGGTAACCCAGGGCAACACCATTGTGATGTCAGGAGGAATTCACTAAGGTTAAGCAGAAAGACGGTAACCCAGGGCAACACACATTGTCATGTCAGGAGGAAGATTGTAACCCATGGCAACACCTGGTGATGTCTGGAGGAAGATGGTAACTCAGGGCAATAACTATTGTGATGTCAAGAGGAAGATGGTAACACAGGGCAACACCATTTGTAACCAAGGCCAACACCCATTGTGATGTGAGGATGAAGTCACTAAGGTTAAGCTTAAAGATGGTAACCTAGGGTAACACTGATTGCGATCTCAGGAGGAAGACACTAAGTTAAGCTTAAATATGGTAACCCAGGGCTACACCCATTGTGATGTCAGCAGGAAATCACTAAGTTTAAGCTTGTACATGGTAACCTAGGGCAACAGCCACTGTGATGTCAGGAGGAAGTGAATAAGTTTAAGGCTAAAGACAGTACCAAAGGGAAACACACATTGTGATGTCAGGAGGAAACTGGTAACACAGGGAAATATCCATTGTGATGTCTGGTGGAAGAGTATATCCCAGGACAAAACACATGGTGATGTCAGGAGGAAGATCCTAACCCAAGGCAACACCTATTGTGATGTCAGGAGGAAGTTGGTAACGCAGGGCAACACCCATTGTGATATCATGAGGAAATCACTAAAGTTAAGCATAAAGATGGTAACCCGGGGCAAAACACATTGTGATATTAGGAGGAAGATAGTAACCTAGGCCAAGAATCATTATGTTGTGAAGCGGAAGTCTCTATTAAGCTTAAAGATGATAACTCAGGGCAACACCCATTATGATGTCAAGAAGAAGTCACTAACATTAAGCTTACAGATGCTAACCCAGTGCAATACCCATTGTGATGTCAGGAGGAAGAAGGTTACCCAGGGAAACACACATAGTGATGTCATGAGGAAGATGATAACCGAGGACAACACCCATTGTGATGTCAGGAGGACATTACTAAGGTTAAGCTTACAGACAGTAAACCATGGTAACACCCATTGTTGTGTCAGGGGGAAGATGGTACCACAGAGCAATATCCATTGTTATGTAAGGAGGAAAACATGAAGGTTACACTGAAAGATGGTAATCGAAAGTGTCACCCATTCAGATGTCAGGAGAAAATCAGTCTTAAACTTAAGTCGGTAACACACAGAGACACCCATTGTGATATTAGGAAGTCTAAGGAAGTAACTAAGTTTAAGCTTAAAGTCAGTAACCCAGGGCAACAGCCTTTGTGATGTCAGGAGGAATTTACTAAAGTTGAACTTAAGAACAGTATCTCAGGGCACCACCCAGTGTGGTGTCAGGAGGAAGTCACTAAAGTTAAACCCAATGATGGTAAGAAAGGGGGACACTCAGTGTGATGTCATGAAGAGTTGAGGAAATCACTAAAGTTAAGGGTAATGACGGTAACAAAGGGCTACACACATTGTGTTGTCAGGAGGAAATTGGTAACCCAGGACAACATCCATTGTGATGTCAGGAGGAAGATTGTAGCCCAGAACAACACACACAGTGATGTCAGGAGGAAGATCATTACTGAGGGTCAAACCCATTGTGATGTCAGGAGGAAGATGATAACCCAGGGAAAAACCCATTTTGATGTCATGAGGAATTCACTAAGGTTAAGCATAAAGATGGTAACCCAGGGAAACCCCCATTGTAAAGTCATGAGTAAGATGGTAACCCATGACAACACTCCTTGTGATGTCAAAAGGAATATGGTAACCCTGGGAAACACCCAATTTTGTCTCAGGAGGAAGTCTGTAAGGTTAAACTTAAAGATTTTAACCCATGGCAAAACCCATTGTGATGTCAGGAGGAATTCAGTAAGGTTAACCTTAAATATAGTAATCCAGGGCAACACTCATTGTGATGTTAGGTGGAAGTCAGTAAGGTTAATTTTACAGAGGGTAACCGAAAGCAACTCTGATTGTGGTGTCAGGAGGAAGATGGAAACCCCAGGCAACACCCATTGTGATGTCAAGAGGAAGTCACTAAAGTTAAGCTTATATGGTAACCCAGGGTAACACCCACTGTGATGTCAGAAGGATGTCACTAAGGTTAAGTTTTAAGATGGTAACCCAGGGAACCAACCATCATTATGTGGGAGGAAGTTACTAAGATTACTCTTAAAATGGTAATCCACGGCTACAAACATTGTGATGTCAGGAAGAAGTCACTAATGTTTAGCCTACAGATGGTAACGTAGGCCAAGACACATTATGATGTCAGGAGGAAGATGTTTACCCAGGGCAACACCCATTGTGATGTCATGAGGAAGTTGGGAATCCAGGGCAACATCGATTGTGATGTCATGAGGATGTCACTAAAGTTAAACTTATAGACGGTAATCCAGGGTAATACCCATTGTGATATCAGGGTGAATATGGTAACCCAGGGCAACACCCATTGTGTTGTGAGGAGAAAGTCACTATGGTTAAGATTAAAGATGGTAACTCATGGTAACACACATTGTGATTTCAGGAGGAAGATGGTAATACAGGGCAACATACATTGTTGTGTAAGGAGGAAGTCACTAAGGTTAAACTTTAAGATAGTAACATAGAGCATCACCAATTCTGATGTCTGGAGGATATAATTAGGCTGAAGCTTAAGAAGGTAATGCTCAGAGACACCCATTGTGGTATCAGGAAGAGTGGAGGAAGTCACTAAGTTTAAGCTTAAAGTCAGTAATCCATGGCAACATCCACTGTGATGTCAGAAGGATGTCACTGAGGTTAAACTTAAAGATGGTAACCTAGGGCAACACTCATGGTGATGTCGGTAGGAAGTCACTAAGTTTAATCTTAAAGATGATAACCCAGGGCAACAACTATGGTGATGTCAGGATGAAGATCATAATTCAGGACAACACCCATTGTGATGTCAAGAGGAAGATGGTATCCCATGGTGATGTCAAGAGGACATCACTGAGGTTAAGTTTAATGATGGTAACCCAGCACAGCACCCACTGTGACGTCAGTAGGAAGTCACTGAGGTTAAGCTTAAGGACTGAAACCCAGGGCAGCAACTACCCTGGTGTCATAATGACATCACTAAGGTAAAGCTTAATGACGGTAACCCAGATCAGCACCTGTTGTAGCGCCAGTAGGATGTCACTGAGGTTAAGCTGAATGATGGTAACCCAGGTCAACACCCGCTGTGGCATCCGGAGGACGTCATTGTGGTTAAACTTGAGGATTGTAACACAGGGCAACACAAGCTGTGGCATCATGATGAGGTCACTGAGGATGAACTTAAGGACAGAAACCCAGAGCAACACACACCTTGGTGTCACGAGGACATCACTGTGTTTGAACTTAAATATGGTAAACCAGGGTCACAATCACTGTGGCATCAGGAGGATGTCACTGAGTTCAAACTTAAATACATTACCTCAGGGCCGCACCCACTGTGGCATCAGGAGTACCTCTATGAGGTTAAGCTGAATGACCTTAACCCAAGGCCGCATGCACTGAAGTGACATGATCATGTCCCTGAGGTGAGGGTTAACGTAGTTACCCAAGGCAACACCCATTGCAGCGTCATGATGATTTCAGAGTTTAAGCTTAAAAATGGTAACTCATGGCAGCACACAATGTGGTGTCAGAAGGACATCACTCACATTAAGCTTAAAGACAGTAACCCATGGCAGAACCCACTGTGGTGACAGAAGGATGTCAGTAAGGTTAAGCTTAATGACTGTAACCCAGGTCCGCACCCACTGTGGCGTCAGAAGTACATCACTGAGGTAAAGCTTAAATGTGGTAACTTAGGGTCGCACCCCCTATGACATCAGGGGGACGTCACTGAGGTAAACCTTAAAGCTTGGTTAACTTGATGTAACCAAGTGTAGCACCCAATGTGGTGTGAGGAGGACATTACCTTGGTTAAATTTAAATATGGTAACCCAGGGCAGAACTCACAGTAGTGTCAGGAGGACATCACTGAGATTAATTTTAATGATGGTAACCCAGAGCAGCATCCAAATGTGGTGTCAGAAGGACGTCACTGAGGGTAACCATAATGGTGGTAACCCCGGGCCACACCCACTGTGGCTACAGGAGGACGTCACTGAGGTTAAGATTAAAGAGGGTAACCCATGACCGCACACCTGTGGTGTTAGAGGGACATCACTGAGGCTAAGGGTAATTGCTGTAACCCTGGGCCACACTCCCTGTGGCGTCAGGAGGACATCACTGACGTTAAGCTTAAAGATGTTAACCCAGGGTAGCACCCACTGTAGCATCGGGAGGACGTCACTGAGGTTAAATGTAAAGACGGTAACCCAGGGCAACACCCATTGTGAAGAAAAATGGAAGATGTAACCCAGGGAAAAATCCATTGTGATGACAGGAGAAAGATGGTAACCCAGGGCAACACTCATTGTGATATGGGGAGGAGGTCATATCACTCATTGTGATATCTGGTTAAGC
>CAUYRH010182348.1:0-20878 GCA_963574655.1 Perodicticus potto
GGCACCCTGCAGTCCCAGCTACTTGGGAGGCAGAGGCAAGAGACTCGCTTGAGCCCAGGAATTAGAGGTTGCTGTGAGCTGTGATGCCACAGCACTCTATCCAGGGTGACAGCTTGAGGCTCTGTCTCAAAAAAAAAAAAAAAGTAAAGCTGCTGTCCTCAAGACACAGGCTAAAGTGTGCTGCCTTGTGGGAGTTTGCCCTCTTCCCTCTGGGACCCAGAAGTCGACATCCATTGTCATTACTTACTTGCCAATCAGTAGATCAAATGTCTGTTCCATGACCTTCTGGATACCAAGTCGATCAATGTCTCTCATGGAAAAATATTGGATATCATAGTTCTTTAAAATAAAACTGGTGAGATACAAAGGAAGGAGTCCTTAGTTTAAGAAGCATTTTTACAAATACACTGTAAAAAACCTACAATGGGTTAAGTCAAGCGTCAAGCTTTCGAATGGATCATAATTGGCCAGGACAGGCCTGGAGTTTAACTCTAACACATGAACTTACTGTTCCGGAGGGTCCACATCTCTTAGACCAATATACACAATACTTGGGGAAGAGATACAAGGTTTGATCCAGGAAAATCCTGGGAGCTGTGGTACCTGTGAAGTGAGGAATGGACAGGATTAATCAAAATCTTGGTCTCACCAAGATAATCATCATGTGCTTCCCAAGTATGGAGTCTGCTTTCTTCTGCTACTCACAGGGTATGTTTAAAGCAGTACAAGACACACTTGACCTGGAGAAGAGAACTGATACAAGTGGAAATGTTTCAGAAGGGCAGGTGAAAAACACAGAACAGCTTTCTCAAAATAAAATAATCTTCCTCGGAGGCCATCTTGGTATCTCATTAACGTACCTAGTATTAAGAATACTGCTGATGAGCCTTTTTTCCATCCCTTCACACATTACTGAATTGCTTACAGTTGCTTCTTGAAGCATAACCCAGTTATGCCACCTCAAATTGCCAACAGCAACTAAATGAACAATCTTTGCACTGTTCTGGTTTAATTCGGTTCCTCACTGAGGGAAGGGAGGGAGATACAGATTCTAGTCTGTGTCTAACCTGGCCTCCCATGAAGATATCACCCAGGAGTAATGATGGTTTACTAGTCTTGTCTTGTAGACCAGAGTGTCTGAGGGTGTGGTGCACAAGCTTAACCAAGAGCAGGGACCATGTCCCGATCATCTTTATATCCTTTTAGACGGAGAGACCAAAGAGATCTAACCTCCAAATCAGTTACAGTAACTTTTTTTCTTTTAATTTCAGGTTAACGTGAGGGTAGAAACAACTTGGTTACAATATTTGCATTTGTTAGGTAGAGACCCTCTTGTACATGTGTCCTCTATTAACTTTTTAAGAATAAAAATTACACAGCATAAAGTTTGGAGCGTCTAGCAGACTGCCTGGCCTGTGACAGTGTTTGATGAACAAATGAAGGAGTGGTGAGCCACACACAACCCACTCTTCACCAAAATCTTACATAACCTCAAAGCCCCAGGAAAACCTAAGAAGCCATTCACCTTGTGCATTTCAGCCCACTGACCTTGTCCTGTAGTTCTCTGAGGAGAAATGAAACTGGCTGTCCATGGAGATTTCCTGATGAAGTGGTAAGGGGTGTATTGATATCAGCATGGGCATCGACCCAGATGACACAAAGGTCTGGACAGTGTCGAGCATGGCCACTAATGGTACCAATTGCCAGGCTGCAAAGGACAGATAGAATCTTTAAGACCCTCTGTTTGGCAAACATCACCAATAACAAAAGTCCTCAGAGCATAGACTGCGGGTTGGGTCTGGGTGACACAGGAGTCTGACTCCTCGTTCCCAAAGATGAACCGTGAGTGAGTTACTGAGGTAGATAGGGAGAAATCTAAAGACACAAAGCTGGCTATTCATCAGTGTGATGGATGTCATTGCTGCCCACAAATCCATGTAATTTGATCCAATTAAAAACTCACTTAGGCAGGGTCAGGTGGCTCACGCCTGTAATCCTAGCACTCTGGAAGCCCAAGGCAGATGGATTGCTTGAGCTCAGTGTTCAAAACCAGCCTGAGCAAGAGTCAGACCCTGTCTCTACCAGAAAGAGAAAACTAGCCAGGCATTTTGGTGGGTGCCTGTAGTTCCAGCTACTTGGAGGCTGAGGCAAGAGGATTGCTCAAGCCCAAGAGTTTAAGGTTGCTGTCAGCTATGATGCCACAACACTCTACCCAGGGTGAATAAGTGAGACTCTGTCTCCAAAAAAAAAAAAAAAATGCTATTATATATATCATACCCTAAAAATCCTGTAGGGTAGTTTCCTTCAGATGAGGAAACAGAGAACCAAATGTTAGCCCAAAACACCAAGTCATCCAGCCCTCCCCACGCGTCTCCCAGTTTACCTGTGGTCTCCTCCCACTGTGACACAGTTGTAGCCCCCTGACACTGCTCTGCTAACCACCTCGGCCAGTTCCTGGTTTGCAAGGCCCACTGAACGCGGATTCACTATCAGGTTGTTGTAGAGATCATCTTTGGGCACTGGAGTAAAACTCAAATCTCCAAAGTCTTTTAGGTGGCATCCTGGGAACAAATGACAAACGATATGTTGAATTGTATGTACTATTCTAACTTTTACTTGCCTGGGCCACAGATAACTTTGAACAAAGTTCAAAAGGTCAAATGACTGGCGGGATTGTCAGAATCCTTCCAGCAATCCCGTAAGGTAGAGCCTATTTTGAATACCATTTAGCAGAAGAAGCTGAGCTTTGGAAACTACAACCCAAAGATGTTGATTGGCTTCACCTAACAATCACATTAGTAGCAATTAGACCAGATATCCCAGAGTGGAAATAAAAATAACAAGGATGAACAGAATTTAAAGAAAAGTACTACTAATTTAGGACAAAAATACATATTTAGAAACTCTCCTATTAAAAAACTTTTTCATACGTCATGTCAGACGTCTAAAAAAGAGAAATATTGATTATTTAAAGGTCCCAGGTACTAGTCTTAACTGCTTAACATAAATTTTTTTTTTTTTTTTTTTTTTGAGACAGAGCCTCAAGCTGTCACCCTGGATAGAGTGCTGTGGCATCACAGCTCACAGCAATCTCCAATTCCTGGGCTCCAGCGAGTCTCCTGCCTCCACCTCCCAAGTAGCTGGGACTACAGGCGCCCGCCACAACGCTTGGCCATTTTTTTTTGTTGTTGCAGCCGTCATTGTTTGGCTGGCCGGGGCTGGATTTGAACCCGCCAGCTCAGGTGTACGTGACTGGCACCTTAGCCCCTTGAGCCACAGGCGCCGAGCCCATAAATTCTTATTTTTATTTTTTCTTGTATTTTATTTTTTGAGACAGATTCTCACTATGTTGCCCTTGGTAGGTGCCATGGCGTCACAGCTCACAGCAACCTCAAACTCTTGGGCTTTAAGTGATTCTCTTGCCTCAGCCTCCTGAGTAGCTGGGACTACAGGCCCCTGCTACAATGCCCGGCTATTTTTTGTTGCAGTTGTCACTGTTGTCTTAGCTGGCCTGGGCTGGGTTCAAACCCTCCAACTTTGGTGTCTGTGGCTGGCACCATAACCACTGTGCTATGGGCGCCATAAATCCTTATTTTAAGACTTAGAACGATTCTATGTGGCAACTAAAACACACCTATTCTGTAGATGAGAAAACTGAGTCAAAGAGAAATAACTGAGCCACGGTTAGGTGGTTGCTCAGTGCCAGAATCAGGATATAGATCTAGGCCATGTGGCTCCAGAGTCTGTGCCCCTTATCTGAAATGCGTGGGACTAGAGGTATTTGGGATGTTGGATTTTTTTCAGATTTTAGAATACTTGAATATACCTAATGAGGTGTCTTGAGAGATGGAACCCAAGTTTAAACACACAATTTACTTGTTTCATATATATACCTTATACACATAGACCTAAAGGTAATTTAAAAAATTTTAAAACTAATTTTGTACATCGAAGTTTGCATGCACTGACCCATCAGAAAGCAAAGGTGTCAAAGCCAAATGTGATAGCTCATGCCTATAATCCAGCACTTTGGGAGGCCAAGGTGGGACGTCAAAAGTTCAAGACTAGGCTGGGCAACACAGTGAGACCCTTCTCTACAAAGAAAAAAATATTATTTTTTCTTTTTTTTTGAGACAGTTTTATTATGTTGCCCTCGGTAGAGTACCGTGGCATCACAGCTCACAGCAAACTCCAACTCTTAGGCTTAAGCGATTCTCCTGTCTCAGCCTTGCAAGTAGCTGGAACAACAGGCACCCGCCACAACGCCCAGCTATTTTTTGCTTGTACTTGTCATTGTTTGGCAAGCCGGGCCTGGGCTCAAACCCGCCAGCTCCAGTGTATGTGACTGGTGTCTTAGCTGCTGAGCTCCAGGCGCCCAGCCTACAAAGAAAAATTTTAAAGTTAGCAGAGTGTGGTGGTGGGTGCCTGAAGTCCCACTACTCAAGAGGCCAAGGCAGGAGGATCACTTGAGCCCAGGAGTTAGAGGCTGCAGTGAGCTATGATGTTAGCATATTCCAGCCTAGGTCTGGTGCAGTGTCTCATGCCTGTAATCCTAATACTCTGAGTAGCCGAAGCAAGAAGATCCCTTGAGCTCAGGAGTTCAAAAGCAGCCTGAGCAAGAATGAGACCCTATCTCTACCAATAATAGAAAAAATTAGCTGGGAGCTGTGGCAAGCACCTGTAGTCCCAGCTACTCAGAAGCTGAGGCAGGAGGATCACTTCAGCCCAGGAGTTGGAGGTTGCTGCGAGCTGAGCTGACACCATGGCACTCTAGCCTGGGCAACAGAGTGGGACTGTCTCAAAAAATAAATACATAAAGCCAAGGTGTCACTATGTCAGCCACACATGTGGATAATGTATGGTTGTTTGGTGTCACCATCATTCCTGACTCCAAATTTATACGCTGCTGATAAACAATTTCTTATACTTATTCACGACTAAGTGCTTAACAAGAAAAAAATAAGACACTTAATACTGAGGAAAAAACAGGTGTTCAGATGACTTGTGTTGTCATGTTGGTACTCAGAAAGTTTCAGATTTTAGAGTATTATGGGTGTTCGGACCAGGGATGCTTAAGCTGTATTCTTTACTGTGCAGAATCCCTCCTAACTTCTAACAACGAAAGGACTAGGGATATATTCTGACATCTTTGAACACTTTCCCACCCATGCTGGATGCTACATTTAGGATGAGGACTACATAATCCAACTCTATCAAATAGGGATCTGAAACTTATTATAAGAGACTGAAATGTTATCATAGATTATACCCTTAGGGCCCCAACTCTCAAACTCGAGTCCAGGATTTGGGGCAGGGGCAGATAACAGGATAGAAATAATATCTATAATTTGGGGAGACTGGTATTAAAGATTTGGATTAAGACCAGCATGGATTCATGAATTTAAACTAAACACTTCTTTTTATTTTTTATTTTTGTAGTTTTTGGCTGGGGCTGGGTTTGAACCCGCCACCTCCAGCATATGGGGTCAGCACCCTACCCCTTTGAGCCACAGGTGCCTCCCTGAACTAAACAGTTTTGAGCTTTTCCTCTTGAATCCAAACTCAATCCAAAGCCAAACTTTCAAGGAATTATAAAAATATGAGAGCAATGACTGCAACATAAACCTATAAGGCCAAAAATGACTTGGAGTATAAGGCCAAGCAAGAGACCACAGAAAACCTTATCCTATTCCTAATTGGAGGTAAGATACACCTGCAACAAGAATTCTGCATCTTTTGGTCACTGCACTTGAAGAAATAAAAGACCCCAAACTGGAGAAGATGCAAACTAAATAAATAGAAAGGGGAGAGGAGGAGAAGAGTGGAGTTAGGAAAATGTGACAGCAGGCCAAAGAACTTGTGAACCAAGAGAAAAAAAGATAAATAAAACATGAAAAGCTTTTAAAGAGAAAGACTATGAGAGCTGTGAGTAAAGTCATAATGGACTTCACCAAATCACAGAATATAGGGAGGACACGTTAAACTTTAGACTTAGAAATAAAGCTTTAATTAACCAAGTCAATATCAGGTCTTGGTTCTGTTGGCGAGACAGTGTGAACCAGACAGATCTTGAATGCTGATGCCTATTCTTGGATGTTTCTACTTCCTCATCTACATTTATCTCTGTATCCTCCTCATTAGATCTTTACTAGATGTAAGATATCAGGGCATGTCTGGTGTTTTGTAGTAGGTACATAATTACAAAAGATTTATAATCTGACCAGGCATGGTGGCTTACACTTATAATCCCAGCACTCTGGGAGGCCAAAGTGAGAGGATTGCTTGATGTCAAGAAGCTAAGACCAGCCTGAGCAAGAGTGAGAACCTGTCTACCAAAAACAAAAAAACTAGCTGGCCCGACTCAGCGCCTGTGGCTCAATGGGCTAAGGCGCTAGCCACGTACACCTGAGCTGGCGGGTTCGAATCCAGCCCGGCCTGCCAAACAACAATGATGGTTGCAACCAAAAAATGGCCGGGCATTGTGGCGGGCGCCTCTTGTCCCAGCTACTTGGGAGGCGGAGGCAAGAGACTCGCTTGAGCCCAGGAATTGGAGGTTGCTGTGAGCTGTGATGCCACCACACTCTATCCAGCGTGACAGCTTGAGGCTCTGCCTCAAAAAAAAGAATAACAGAAAAAACTAGCTTGCCTGGTGGTGGGCACCTGTAGGGCCCACAGCTACTAGGGGGAGGGGGAGGCAGGAGGATTGATTGAGCCCAAGAGTTTGAGGTTTCTGTGAGCTATGATGACACCAGGGCATTCTAGTCTGGGCAATAAGAGTGAGACTCTGTCTTAAAAAATAAAATAAGGTATGAAGTCAGCACATTGTGCCCCATGATTGCACTAATGTACACAATTATGATTTAATAAAATTATAAAAAAAAATAAAATAAGGGCAGCACCTGTGGTTCATTGAGTAGGGCACCAGCCCCATATACCGAAGGTGGTGGGTTCAAACCCAGCCTCAGCAGAACTGCAAAACAAAAAAACAGAGTCCCATCTTTAGTGAGGCTGTTTTGGAGTTTATATTATGACCAAGGTGCTGGGCATGGCCACCATTTTGAGCGTGGGGCCTCCACAGGAGCAGGTGAGGCCAGTGATTATGAAAGCTGAGGAAGAAGAGAAAGGGAAATGCCTACCTAGCCTGGAAATGTTCTGCCAGTGCTTGACGCAGTTTGGGTACCATGACACTCCTGGGCCCCGGGAGGCCCTGAGCCAACTCCATGTGCTGTGCTGCGAGTGGCTGAGGCCTGAGGTCCACACCAAGGAGCAGATCCTGGAGCTGCTGGTGCTGGAGCAGTTCCTGACCACCCTGTCCCGGGAGCTCCAGAACTGGGTGCAGGAGCACAGCCCAGAGAGCACTGAAGAGGCTATCACTCTCCTCGAAGATCTGGAGCGGGAACTGGATGAACCAGGCCACCAGGTCTCAACTCCTCCAAATGAACAGGAACAGGTGTGGGAGAAGATGTCCTCTTCAGGAGCAATGAAGGAATCCCTGAGCAGTGTGCAGCCACAGCCAGTGGAGACCAGTCAGAAGTATGAATCTTGGGGACCCCTATATATCCAAGAGACTGCTGAGGAGCAGGATTTCATTCAAGATCCAAGAGCCAAGATTGTAAATTGAATACCCAAAATGAGGAATCAACAGATAAGCAGAAAGGTTCTGAAGAGGAATCTTGTGCAGATAGACTCAAAAGAGATAATCATTCCCGTGAGTTTCGCCAGTAAATGCGAGGCTAGGTTAGAAAGGCAGCATGTAAATCTTGAAAAGGAAAGAGGAACAAAACCCTCATTAAAGATAAAGGATCCAAGAAAGATACAGAATCAGTTCCCACTAAACCTACCCCAGGGGAGAGATGTTACGTATGTGCTGAGTGTGGAAAAGCCTCCAGCAATAGCTCAAATCTTACTAAACACCAGAGAACACACACCAGGGAGAAGCCTTACGTATGCACCGAATGTGGGAGGGCTTTCAGCCACAGCTCAAACCTCACCCTCCATTACAGAACACACTTGGTGGACAGGCCCTATGACTGTAAGTGTGGAAAAGCCTTCGGGCAGAGCTCAGACCTTCTGAAACATCAGAGGATGCGTACTAAAGAAGCACCACATCAACGCAAAGATTGTGGAAAGGTTTTCAGTGGCAAAAGCAGCCTCATTCGCCACTGCCGAATCCACACTGGGGAGAAACCATGTGAGTGTAATGAATGTGGGAAGAGCTTCAGTCAGCATGCAGGTCTTAGTTCACATCAGGGACTCCACACTGGGGAGAAGCCATTTAAATGTAAGGAATGTGGGAAAGCCTTCAACCACAGCACAAATTTTAATAAACATCATAGAATCCATACTGGGGAAAAGCCTTATCGGTGTGATCATTGTGGAAAAACCTTCTGTAGCAAGTCAAATCTTTCTAAACATCAAAGAGTCGTCCACACTGGACAGGGAGAAGCACTGTAACTGTCAAGTATGCTTTTTGTTGTTTTGCGCTTTTTAAACTTCAGAACGTGAATGCCAGGGAGAAGCCCTGTTGTTACGTATGAACTTGGGTGATAGATTTTGCTTCACTCAACATCAAGAGATGGCCGAGGAGTGAGAGCTCCACAGTGATGTGGTAGACGGAGGTCCTCAGGTGGTGGCAGCAGGTGACACACTTGCCAGCTGGCGGGGGCACAGTCCCTACCCCACATTTTGGGTCCTAGGAGACCATGCCAGCATTGCCTTTTGCATAGTTAAACTGATACATATCCAGTATAATTAGGTACTGAAGGAAAAAAAAATTAAAACCATTTGAATGTTTTAACATTAAAAAAAATAAATAAAAAGATTTATAATCTAATTAAATACTCTTTTTTTTTGAGACAGAGCCTCAAGCTGTCACCCTAGATAGAGTGCTATGACATCACAGCTCACAGCAACCTCCAATTCCTGGGCTCAAGCGAGTCTCCTGCCTCCGCCTCCCAAGTAGCTGGGACTACAGGCGCCCGCCACAACGCCTGGCCATTTTTTGGTTGCAGCCGTCATTGCTGTTTGGCAGGCCCAGGCTGGATTCGAACCCGCCAGCTCAGGTGTACGTGGCTGGCGCCTTAGCCCGTTGAGCCACAGACGCCGAGCCTAATTAAATACTCCTAATATTAACTAACTTTTTAGATCTACATTAGAACCTCCACAGTTGTCCACCCCCCTACATTGACTACCTCCTTAAGTTAACCTAATATTCATGGGTGGCGCCTGTGGCTCAGCGAGTAGGGCGCTGGCCCCATATACTGAGGGTGGTGGGTTCAAACCCAGCCCAGGCCGAAACTGCAACAAAAAAATAGCTGGGCGTTGTGGCGGGTGCCTGTGGTCCCAGCTACTCGGGAAGCTGAGGCAAGAGAATCGCCTAAGCCCAGGAGTTGGAGGTTGCTGTGAGCTATGTGATGCCATGGCACTCTACCAAGGGCAATAAAGTGAGACTCTGTCTCTACAAAAAAAAAAAAAAAAAAAAGTTAACCTAATTTTCATAGACCAGCCGTGCACCACATGAACACATCAGCCCAGTAGACCTAGTTCCTTATGTTGAACCACCTCCCTGTGTTTGACCAGTTTGCTACAGCCCCTTGGGTGGCCAATTTATAGAGGTTCTACTCTATTTGCAGGCACTTTAACTCATTGAAATTCATATGAACGGTAAAATAAGTCACAGAAATCTGGGGAACACTCAAGTCCAGTCATGGAACACGCGGATATAGACTCAGATATGTGTGACAGAGGACAGTACTCTACTCACGTGTATTATCAGAAAAAAGCTGCACCTAAAAAGGAGCCCAAAGAAGATCTAGTAGTCTTATACACATAGCAACACTCCAGGAAGACAGACTGAATTTCATAAAAGGATTTTAGTGATTACATGGACATTTGCTGCCCACAATCTGGGCAGTGGATTCTCCTGAAATCCTAAAATTATCCAACTCCATTTACTCTGATTCCTTCTTACGAAACAGCTTTCTGGTTATTCACTGGATTTCCCAGATGCCTTCCTATCACCAAGGCTTCCAAACAGTGGATGCCGGAAAGACGCGCTCACCATAATCGCGCACGGGCATTTTGGATAACCCTGGGTGGTACAGCCACCATGCCCTGCCTCATAACATGCCTTCAATAAAGTGATAAGAGTAGGTTAACTACTGCAGCGAATGCCCCCCAATAATGGTTTAAACCCCATTTATTTCCTGTTCATTAAACATCCAGATGGGTAGCCCAAGTCAGCAGGAGGCTTTCTTCCATGTAGTGATTCAGGGACCTAGCTCGTGGTTCTGTGTGGCTAAGGCACTGGGAGAGAAGAAAGCGTTGAGAAAACACCTTTATCTTTTAAAGGCCCAGGCCTGGAAGTGGCACCTGACTCCTGCCCACAGGGCACTGACCCACAAATGCAGGTCTAGCTTATGGCCAGAAGAGGATGAGAATAGATTCTGGTGGACAGCTAGCAATCTCTGCCACAAGGAGTACTTTTTTATTCTACTGCTATAACCTTTAAGTGATTAAGAACTCAGAGTATTAAACTTTATGGGCTGGTCTAAGTGCAGTTGTGTTTATGACTAAGTGATCACAACCAGTTACAGATTCCTTTGTTCCTTCACTGCTCCCACTACTCTACATGGCTAATAAAAAAAAAAAAATTATTTATTTTAAAGAAAATACTAAAGTTTATGTTGCTTTGGGACTACCAATGTTTATTACTTTTAACTATTCTTGCTCATTACAGAGCTGAATCAGCAAATGTGTCGTTCTGATGTGGCTTCTTATGGGCTTTCTCCCCTACTGTCTACTGTATTAACAGGATCAAGGCACCCAAAAGACCAGTACAGAACCCAAGACTGGCTTCTCGAAAGTGAACAATGGCCCAAAAGAATAAACACACATGCCATGTTTGAGAAGAGCTGACCAATTTAATAGGAATGAGAACTTTCAATACCAGAGCAATGCAAGATGTAGAGAAGATGAATTGTAGCTCATTAACTACTGTTTTCGAGAAAAGTGGGGAGGCTGATGGGAGGTTAATTTTTGTAAGAGCAGAATAAACTGAGAAATATTAAAACTTATCAGAATGCTACAGCAAATTCTTCTAGTTCATAGGCATAAGAAATAGTCTCATAATTTTTTTTTTTGCCCCCCAGTAGAGTGCCATGGCGTCATAGCTCACAGCAATCTCAAACTCTTGGGCTCAAGTGATTCTCTTGCCTCAGCCTCCCAAGTAGTTGGGACTACAGGAACCCACCACAACACCCATCTATTTTTAGAGATGAGGTCTCACTCTGGCTCAGGCTGGTCTTGAACCTGTGAGCTAAGGCGATCCACCCACCTCGGCTTCCCAGAGTGCTAGGATTACAGGCATAAGCCACCATGCCCAGCCCGTCACAAATATTTTAAAGGCTCTTAGAATGCAGTCAGGACAGTGGCTGACACCTGTAATTCTAACACTCTAGGGGGCCGAGGTGAGTGTATTGCCTGAGCTCAGGAGTTAAAGACCAGCCTGAATAAGACCAAGACCCCATCTGTACTGAAAAATAGAAAAATTAGCTGGGGATGGTGGTGGGCACCTGTAGTCCTAGCTACTCAGGAGGCTAAGGCATGAGGATCACTTCAGTTGAAGAATTTGAGGTTGCTGTGAACTGTGATGACATGGCACTCTACCCAGTGCAAAAGAGAATTTAAAAAAAAAAAAAAATATATATATATATATATATATATATATATACATATATATACACACACACACATACACATATATATGACTCTTAGAATAGTGGAAAGCAAATATTATAATATGGAAGCAATATCTGCCTCTCACTCCTGAAAGAAATGTCCCTTTCTCTAACTCTGTGCTTCAGGTCATTTCACTGGCAAGTCTAGGTCAGATGAGACCTACTGTTTCATTGCCGCTCTTTCTTCTTTTTAAAGCAGCATTGCAGGACAAGATGAGCCTGAAACTTCAAAGCAGCTCTCATGTCAAACAGATCAGGAAGCAATTTGAAAGGCTCTCACTTTTCACTTGCTCTTTATTCACTGGCAGAGCCTCACTGCTTCCCTCCCGAGTGCTGGTAATAAAATACACTGAATACTACTGATCTTCATCTTTCAGACCCAGATGTTACCTTTGGCCTTGATAAAGCTCTCCAGGCTCCATCAGAGTGGAACGGGAACACAAATTCATCAACAGAATGATGCAACCAGGCTGTGGGGAAGAAATCAAAACAGCCCTACCTGACCTTAGCACTATCTGTGAACAGCACTTCTATTTCAGGGCTACTGAGGGTATCTGTGAAAGATGCCTGTGAGAAGAAAGGAGACAGTGGAACAGAATCGCCTGCCTCCACACCACACACTGTGCAAGGCACTCGACAGATGTGAGGCACTCACTTCCTCTGCTGGTGTATTATCCACACATTGCAGAGGAGGAAATTCAGCAAGCCGAAACAGCTCACCATTTAGAGCACTGAAATTATCTTTGGGTTAGAGACCCACAACACAATGTGTTGAATAAGCAAATATTTCTTCAACAGCATAAGGGTACGTCATTCTCCTTACTGCTGTCACTTCCATGTATAGGTGGCTCCTGCTGCTACCAAGGCTCTCAGCAAGCTAAGGGAGAAGCGTTTCGAAGTGGGCTGACTCATTATTAGTAGTTAAAAAACAAGCAAAAATTAAAACCAAAGTGGGGCGCGGCGCCTGTGGCTCAGTGAGTAGGGCACTGGCCCTATATACCGATGGTGGCGGGTTTGAACCCGGCCCCGGCCAAACGGCAACAAAAAATAGTCCGGCGTTATGGCAGGCGCCTGTAGTCCCAGCTGCTTGGAAGGCTGAGCAAGAGAATCGCCTAAGCCCAGGAGTTGGAAGTTGCTGTGAGCTGTGACGCCACAGCACTCTACTGAGTAGGGCAACAAAGTGAGACTTTGTCTCAAGAAAAAAAAAAAGGGGGGGTGGCACCTGTGGCACAAAGGAGTAGGGCACCGGCCCCATATGCCAGAAGTGGCAGGTTCAAACCCAGCCCCGGCCAAAAACTGCAAAAAAAGAAAAAGATAACCGAAGTGGGGTGACACATGGGGGAGTCTACTAAGCCAAAGGTAGCCCATTGGCAGAAGGCAGAATAATAGATTGAAAAGCGGGGAGCCGCTCAGTGTGCAGTTGTCCCAAACTGTCCCTAACTAAGATGGATAGGTGTATGACTTGTCAGAAAGAACAAGTCGGTGAAACAGAAACAAAAACAAAGACTCTAGTCTTGGTGCTGAGAAGGTACTAATGATTTACAATGTTATAGACTCAGCCACGCAAAAGGAATTCCTGATGTTTTGAAGGGATGCACCTGCTAATTCTCAGAATCCCAAAGTCGTACCTGGAATACCAGCCTTTTTTTTTTTTCTCCCACTTTGTCACCCTTGGTAGAGTGCCATGGCATCACAGCTCACAGCAACCTCAAACTTTTGGACTTATGCAATTCTCTTGCCTCAGCCTCCCAAGTAGCTGGGACTACTGGCGCCCACCACGCCTAGCTGTTTTTTTGTTGTAGTTGTCATATCCTGGTGAGTTGGGCCAAGAAACTTCAAACCACACGGATTGCATTCTCTACTTCTCTAGGCTAAAAGCATAGAATACATGGCTATGGCCTCAGCTAAGTGTTACAACAGATGCTAAGAACAGACTCTCCGCCACGTGCCCCTAACTTCCCAAGAGAGTCAAACTCTCTAACCAAGTCCAATTTTAATCCTGTCCTACCTCACACAGTTGTTTAAATTGCTAACAAGGAAAGGCTTGCCATGTCCTGGAGATTACAGGTTAGATCAAATGGATAAGGCATCTTGGTGGTTTTCCTCCTCATCTGACTTTTCTTTTTTTTTTTAATTTTCCTAGAAACTGATAGTATAACCTAATACTTCCCAAAATTTGTAATATGAATGACTACTTCATTTGGATCAAGATTATTTGTTTCTTCTCACCAAAAACAAACACAGGCCCACTGATTTCTCATTGAAATGGCTCCTAAAGAATCTTGCGATCACACAATATGAGTATTTTCATTCCTTATGAAAGAATATAAAGGCCAGGCCAGGCTCAGCGCCTGTGGCTTAACAGGCTAAGGCACCAGCCACGTACACCTGAGCTGGCGGGTTCGAATCCAGCCAGGGCCCGCCAAACAACAATGATGGCTGCAACCAAAAAATGGCCAGGCGTTGTGGCGGGCGCTCCCAGCTACTTAGGAGGTGGAGGCAGGAGACTCACTTGAGCCCAGGAATTGGAGGTTGCTGTGAGCTGTGATGCCATGGCACTCTACCCAGGGTGACACCTTGAGGATCTGTCTCAAAAAATAAAAAATAAAAAAAGGGCCAGGCCAATTAAATCTCAGAACACCAATTCTCTGGAAGCCCTCCCCACAATGCCACACCCTGCTATGACTCAGTTCCTTGGTCACACAGGAAAAAGTATTGTCTACTTCCTTTCTTAATCTGTGGTTTTCTTCTCTTGAGGTAGAAAAGGAGCCAAGAATATTCTTTCTTCTTTTCAAATCTGAGTATCACTACACATACACACACACACACACAGGTAGTATGTCCTCAATACTGAGAGAGTTTGCTCCTTAATAGTGAACAAGCAAACTTCAAAGAGTATAAACCCACCTCTGTAATCCCTTAGGTTCTACCTTGGCCTGTGCTGTTTTGAATAGTAAAGGAATATTGGCATGTGTCTAAAGTAACTAAAGGTCAGCCTTACTTTAAAAAAGCAAGCAAAGCATGGTGACCCATGCCTGTAATCCCAGTGTTTTGGGAGGCCAAGGTGGGAGGATTGCTTAAAGACAGGAGTTCAAGACCAGACTGGGGAACACAACAAGAATCCTATCTGTACAAAAAATTTAAGAAATGGCTCAGTGCATGTAGTACAGCGGTGACGGCACCAACCACATACATAGAGGCTAGCGGGTTCAAAACCAGCCCGGGCCAGCTAAACAACAATGACAACTGCAACAAAAAATAGCCAGGCATTGTGGCAGGTGCCTGTAGTCCCAGCTACTTGGGAGGCTGAGGCAAGAGAATTGTTTGAACCCAAGAGGTTGAGGTTGCTGTGAACTGTGACACCACAGCACTCTACCAAAGGCAACATAGTGAGACTCTGTCTCAAAAAAAAAAGAAAATTTTAAGAAATTAGCCAGGTGTGGTGGCATGGACCTGTAGTCCTAACTATTTGTGCAGTTGAGGCAGGAGGATCACTTGAGCCTAGCCAGTTGGGACTGCAGTGGGCTGTGATAAACCTATGATTAGCCACTACATCCCAGCCAAGGTGACAGAGTGAGACTCTGTCGCTTAAAGGAAAAAAACAAAACCAAATCGCCCCCCCCCAGCAGTTATCATTACCTTTATCCTGGTTTAAAAATATACATTCTGAAAGGTGGGTGGTAACTCGCCATTATTACCTACTAACATTTAACTTCAATAAATGTCAACTGGTACCCAATCACCTTGAAAGAGTTTAAGTTTGACATGTGATAGTTATCCTTTGAGTCATACATTCCTGAAAATCTGAGAAAACAGGTGGCTTCTCAGCAAGTCATTTTGAAAGAAAGGAAAGAGTAATCTGGAAAGATCCATCATGGGTGATGATGGTGAACAAAATTACAGGAAAATGCCATGGATGTTTTGCCTCCTTTTCCCTTTAACA
Organism: Perodicticus potto; assembly: GCA_963574655.1. Taxonomy (NCBI): domain Eukaryota; kingdom Metazoa; phylum Chordata; class Mammalia; order Primates; family Lorisidae; genus Perodicticus; species Perodicticus potto. Next base: position 15,682 of record CAUYRH010182348.1, read on the forward strand.
GATGTTTACTGTGCACTCAGCACTCTGCTAAGTCCTAGGGATACAGAGTTAAGGTATAGCGGCAGCCTTCAGGAAGCTCCTGGCCTGCTGGGAAGACAGGCAGGGAAAGTGGCAGTCTAGTCCAGCACTAGCTGCTATGACCCAACTGTGCACAGGATATGGTGGAAGCAGGAACCCCAGAAGGGAAGAGTCAGGAGGGCTTCCCAAAACAGTCTTGAAGGTATTAGCTGGAAATAAAAGGAGAGAGGGAAGTGCTTACCACAGAGGCACATAATACCTTCAGCCCTGAGAAAAATGCACCACTCCCCTGGGGCCAGGGCCCATCCAGAGGACTACAGAGAGAGGAGGTGGGAGGAGGGGGCAGGGCCTGGATCCTAAATGCAGAAGTCGAATCAAATCTGCATTTTAGATCTAACACTCAGCTAGTACGGGAGGCCTAGCCTGGAGAACATCACAGGGAGCTAACGCTAGGAACACTAGGGACACTAGTCGACTTTGTCTGAACGGATTTATCTATTCCAGACACTCCGTATAAATCGAGTTATATAACACATAGCCTTTGGTATCTGCCTTCTTTGACTTAGTATATTTTCTTTTTTTTTTTTTTTTGACTTAGTATATTTTCAAGGTTCATCCACATTGCAGTATACATTTGTCCTTTATTCTTTTAAGGCTGAATAATACTCCATTGTCTGGATAGACCAAATTTTGCTATTTATCAAATGATAGACAATTAGTTTATTTCCACTTTTAACCATTATGAATACTGCATGAACACTGTATATAAGTTTTTGCGTGGATGTGTTTTGAATTCTGTGAGGTATACATGTAGGAGTGGAATTGCACAATCACATAAGTATATGCTTTATTCTACTTTTAATTTGAGACACAGTCTTGCTCCATTGCCTGGCTAATACACTGTAGCATCATCAAAATTCACTGCAGTCTCAAACTCCTGGGCTCAAGCGATCTTCCTGCCTCAGCCTCCTGAGTAGCTGAGACTACAGGCATCCACCGCCATGCTCAACTAATTTTTCTTTCTTTTGTAAAGATGGGGTCTCACTCTTGCTCCAGTTTTTCTTGAATTCCTAGCCTCAGGTGATCCTCCAGCTTTGGCCTCCCAGAGTGCAAGGCGTGAGCCATCATGTCTGCCCTATTTAACTTTTTGAAGAACTATGAAACTGTTTTCTGAAGTGGCTACACCATTTCACACCAGTAGCATATGAGACTTCCAATCTCCCTACATGCCAACACTCAGTATTGTCTATTTTTTTCATTACAGCCATCCTACTGCACATGAAATGGTATTTCATTGTAGTTTTTACTTGCATTTCCCTGATGACTAATGTGTTTATTGGCCATTTGTATAACATCTTTAGAGAGTTGGCACGTTGGCTTATACTTGTAATCCTAGCACTCTGGGAGGCCAAGATGGGTGGATCATTTGAGCTCAGGAATTGAAGACCAGACTGAGCAAGAGAGATAGCCTGTCACTACTAAAAATAGAAAAACTGGCCAGGGCATTTTGGTGGGTGCCTGTAGTCCAAGGGAAGCTGAGGCAAGAGGATTGCTTGAGCCTAGTAGTTTGAGGTTGCTGTGAGCTATAACGCCACAGTGCTCTAGCCTGAGTGACAGAATGAGATTCTGTCCTCCTCCAAAAAAAATCTTTGGAGAAATGTCTATTTAAATCTAATGTCAATGTTTTTTTGTTTTTGGGGGGTTTTTTTGAGACAGAGCCTCAAGCTGTCACCCGGGGTAGAGTGCCGTGGCATCACAGCTCACAGCAACCTCTAATTCCTAGGCTCAAGCGAGTTTCTTGCCTCCGCCTCCCAAGTACCTGGGACTACAGGCACCTGCCACAACGCCCAGCCATTTTTTGGTTGCAACCATCATTGTTGTTTGGCGGGCCCGGACTGGATTCGAACCCGCCAGCTCAGGTGTACGGGGCTGGCGCCTTAGCCCGTTGAGCCACAGGCGCCAAGCCTAATGTCAATGTTTTGAGTTATTTATCTTCATCGTTCAGTTATGCATGCCTGCTGCACACTAGAACCTCATCAGATATATTATTTGCAAAAATTCTCCCCCATTTTATAAGCTGTCCTTTCACTTTTTTTTTTTTTTTTTTTGGAGACACAGTCTCAAGCTGCCCCCCTGGATAGAGTGCTATGGCATCATAGCTCACAGCAACCTCCAACTCAGGCTCAAGGAATCCTCTTGCCTCAGTTTTTCTATTTTTAGTAAGAAATGGGCTGCTACTCAGCCTGGCTCAGGCTGGTCTCGAACCTCTGAGCTCAGGTAATCCACACATCTCAGACTCCCAGAGTGCTAGGATTACAGGTGTGAGCAACTGCACAGGCCATCTTTTCACTTTCTTGATAGTAGTCTTTAAAATACATTTTTAATTTTGAGGAAGTCGATTTTATTTTTACTTTTTTTTTTTTCCTTTTTTTGAGACAGAATCTTACTATGTTACCCTTGGTAGAATGCTGTGGAATCACAACTTACAGCAACCTCAAACTCTTGGGCTTAAGGGATTCTCTTGCCTCAGCCTCCCAAGTAACTGGGACTACAGACACCTGCCACAACACCCAGCTATTTTTTTTGTTGCAGTTGTCACTGTTGTTTAGCTGGCCCAGGCCAAGTTCGAACCGACAGCCGCCAGGCTCGGTGCATGTAGCCAGCACCATAACCACTGAGCTACAGGCACTGCCCTAATTTACATTTTAAGTTGAATGAGATTTTTTTGTTTTTGTTTTTTGAGACAGAGCCTCAAGCTATTGCCCCTGGGTAGAGTGCCATGGTGTCACAGATCACAGCAGCCTCCAACTCCTGGGCTTAAGCGATTCTCTTACCTCAGCCTCCCAAGTAGCTGGGACTACAGGTGCCTGCCTCAAAGCCCAGCTATTTTTTGGTTGTAGCTGTCATCCTTTGGCAGGCCCAGGCCAGATTCGAACCCGCCAGCTCTGGTGTATGTGGCTGGCGCCTTAGCCACTTGAGCTACATGCACCGAGCCAAGTTGAATGAGTTTTGACCAATATATACATACAGTCTGTAACCAAAACCATGCTCAAGATATGGAACACTGAAACAATTTTTAAGTCACAGTAGCACATTAAGGTAGGTCCGTTTACTACAATGAGGTACACTTAGAACTTGAAGATATCTTTAAGTGGAACATAATGGTTCAAAATCAAAGTAGGGAGTTGGTGAAATCCAAGAAGAACTAAGATATAGCCCTAGATTAAAGACTAAAGAAACTGTAACCTAATTAGTGAGTTATATTAACTTACAAGATGATGTGTCAAGTAATAGGTTGAAGCAAAAAAAAAAAAAAAAGAAAAGAAACACCCACACACAAAAACCAAAACAAAACAACACCAAAAAGCAAGAATTTATCATCAAGGTCCTGAGAAGATAAGGCTTTGGGTATTCTAGTCCTCAAGGCAATTTGTTGTCATTGGAATTTGTAAGCCTGCATGTCAGTCAGGATCATTAAGCTGCTAAGCAACAGAAACTTATTCTGTTTAATTTTAACAGACAAGCAATTTATTTAATTTGGGTGACTCTAAGAATCCTTAAGAGAATCTTTAAGAATCAAAATCTGGTTTAAAAGTCACATTCAGGCCGGTGCGGTGGCTCATGCCTATAATCCTAATACTCGGGGAGGCCAAGGTGGGTGGATTGCCTGAGCTCAGGAGTTTGAGACCAGCCTGGGCAAGAGTGAGACCCCGTCCCTAAAAAATTAGCCAGGCGTTATAGTCCCAGCTACTCAGGAGGCTGAGGCAAGAGGATCACTTGAACCCAAGAGATTGAGGTTGCTGTAAGCTGCGACACCATGGCACTCTACCAAGGGGGAGGGAGAGAGGGAAGGAAGTCACGGTGCCCGAAATAATGGTCCAAGGAAGACACTAACTATCCCAGCTGCTCCAGTGGAAACAAGCTGCAGCTTGCGTGGCTGACCCTGGACAGCGGCTACAGCTAGGATGACCACTGCCGCTGCCCATCACAGAATGGATTCTTTGCTGCTTCTTGAATGTTAAGTCAAAGTTTGTGATAGGTGCTTCTGTTGGTGGTGACAAGGTCAAGTGCTCACAACCCTAGCTGCAATGAAAATGAGGTGGAATGTGGGTGTAGATACACCTAAAGAGGCAGGTGAAGTCAAATTATAAAGTACCTCTCTTGTTAGCAGTTGAAGAACAAAGACCAAAATATAAAACTATTGGCCGGGCACGGCGGCTCATGCCTGTAATCCTAACACTCTGGGAGGCTGAGGCAGGTGGACAGCTTGAGCTCACAGTTTCAAGACCAGCCTGAGCAAAAAGCAAGACTCCATCTCTACTAAAAATAGAAAAACTAAGGCAAGAGGATTGCTTGAGCTCAAGAGTTGGAGGTTGCTGTGAGCTGTGATGCCACAGCACTCTACCCAGGGTGACAGCTTGAGACTCTGTCTCAAAAATAAAAAAAGTAAAACTATTAAAATTAAAGCATATTAGAAACATACATCTACTACAAGTCTGAGATTTCACTGTTTCTTGTATGGACAGGCTATGTCTTAAAAGTATGAAACTATAAAGCCATCAAAGAAAAACAACAGGACCAGCCACAGTGACTCTGCCTGCAATCCCAGCACTTTGGGAGGCTGAGGTACAAGGATTGCTAATGTCCAGAGTTTAAGACTAGCGCCCATGTAACATAGTGAGACCCTATCTACAAGAATTTTTAAAAATCAGCTGGGCATGATGGTGGGTGCCTATAGTCTCAGCTACTAAGGAGGGTTAGGTAGGAGGATTGCTTAAGCCCAGGAGTTAGAGCTTGCAACGAGCTATGATCAAGTTACTCCACTCTAGCCTGGACAACAAAGGGGGTCTCTGTCTCTAAAAAAAAAAGTGAAATGACCTCTAGCATTCAGGGAGGCTAAGAGAGGAGGATCACTTGAGGTCAGGAGTGTAAGACAGTCTCAGCAAGAGAGAGACATCCATCTCTACTAAGAAAGGAAAAAATCAACACATGAATGGTTTAATAAATTGTGGTATGTGTACACCATGGAATATTATGCAGCCTTAAAGAAAGATGGAGACTTTACCTCTTACACGTTTACACGGATGGAGCTGGAACATATTCTTCTTAGCAAAGTATCTCAAGAATGGAAGAAAAAGTATCCAATGTACTCAGTCTTACTATGAAACCAATTTATAGC
>CAUYRH010182351.1:0-70411 GCA_963574655.1 Perodicticus potto
GATTAAGGATGATGAAAAAGTATCTAATGTACTCAGCCCTACTATGAAGCTAATGTATAGCTTTCATATGAAGGCTAAAACCCAGTTATAGCACAAGAAATGGGGAAAGGGGCAAGGGAGGGGAGGGGAGGGGGGAGGATGGGTGGAGGGAGGATGATAGGTGGGATCACACTTACGGTGCATCTTACAAGGGTACAAGTGAAAATTACTAAAAGTAGAATATAAATGTCTTCATATAGTTATTTAAAGGCCATGAAGGCTATGTTAAATAGTTTAATGAAAATATTTTAGATTGTATATAAAGTCAGCATATTGTGCCCCATGATTGCACCAATGTACACAATTATGATTTAATAAAAATTAAAAAAAAAAAAAAGAAGAATGTGTTTCAACTCCATCCAGTTAAGTACAAAAGAGGTAAAGTCTCCATCCTTTTTCATGGCTGAATGATATTCCATGGTATACATATGCCACAATTTACTAATCCATTCATGAGTTGATGGGCCCTTGAGTTGATTCCACATCTTGGCAATTGTGAACTGAGCTGAAATGAACATTCTAGTGCACATGTCCTAGTGGTAAAATGATTTTTTTTCCTTCTTGGTAGATATCTAGTAATGGGAGTGCAGGATCAAATGGAAGGTCTACTTTTAGCTCTTTGAGGATTCTCTATATATCTTTCCATAGAGCAGTGGTTCTCAACCTGTGGGTTGCGACCCATTTTAACTGTATTAAAGGTTCAAGGCATTAGGAAGGTTGAGAACCACTGCCATAGAGGCTGTATTAGTTTGTAATACCACCAGCTGTGTAAAAGTGTTCCCTTCTCTCCGTATCTATGCCAGCATCTGCAGCTTTGGAACTTTGTGATGTGGGCTATTCTCACGGGGGTTAGGTGATGGTCCTTTGTTATTTTTAATGAGCAGGCATGCTTAGTGGGAATCTCTGAATGTGTAGCTATTACTGTTGTCAATGGGACACACAAAGGGGCCAGCTGGACATGCTGGCAAGTATTATAATGTTCAGACAACCTGCAAACATGAACTTTCTTTTCAAATAAGAATCTCGGTGCTGTCACTATTTGGTTTGGGGAGTGCTGGTTTCAATAGAATGAGGATGTTAAACCCATGTTCTTTCTGTTGTCTGTTTTTATTGCTCCTAGATGGGTTAACTAAGGAGTCAGTTTGCTCTCCAAATTAAACACCTGGTACTTAATGGTGTAATCAAATGCTATGGGGAACTACCTTGGAAAAGCAGAACTGGTTTGAGGTGGCTTCCCTGCCAGAAAGAGGTAGGAGGCTCCACTTCAAGCTAAAGTGAAGGTAGAAAATGAGGTGTCCTGGCACCTACCCAGAGCCAAGGTCCTGGGAATTCTGGTTTAAGCCAGAGATTCAGAGCCACCGAGTCCATAGTCAATTTCTGCTGTGTGCCAAACCCTATGCTTTTTATAGACATCTTGTTTAATTTTCCCAGAAAACAACAAAATCAACATTGTTATACCCATTTCACAGATGAGAAAAATGAGGATCAAGGGGGTAAGACCTGATGTGGGTCAGATGGCAACTGTAGCACAGGAAATCAAACCAAATTCCCCTGAGGCCTTGGAATTCAATATAAATACAGTTGCAGGGCTTTAATGGGGTATAACTCTATATGAGGTATTTTTGTGAATGGTGCCTCCAAGACTTGTACAACTCTGGAAGCCCTAGGTGGCTATAGACTGAAACATTTAGTATATGCAACTAAATGGCCCCTTCTGTTCCCTGGGCTGTATTCAATCTGTATTAGTTATTTATTGTTACATAACAAGTTACCCATAAAACTTAGTGGCTTAAAATCACTACATTTATTATTTCACAGTTTCTGTGCAGCAGGAATCTGGAGTGCAGCCTAACTAGGTCTTCTGGCTTAAATCAAGGTGTCGCTGGCATGGTAGTTACCATGGGGGCAGGGGTCATGACTGAGAATGGGTTGGCTTCAGAGCTCACTCATGGAATTGTTGGAAGATTCTATTTCATTCAGGCTCTGGGACTGAGGGTCTTTCTTTCCAGCTATTGGGCAGAAGCAGCCCTCATTCTCTTGCCTTGTGGACTTCTCCAGAGGGCAGTTCACAACAGGGCTGCTCGCTTCCTTAGAGCCAGCAAGTAAGAAGAGAGGGAGCCAGAGAGCCAACAAGGCAGAAGCCAGTTTTTAGTAACAATCATGAAAGAGATACCCTGCCACTTTCACCACATCATCAGACGCAGGTCACAGGGTCCACCCCATACTCTGTGGGAAGGAATGGCACAGAGACGTGCATGTGGGTGACGGGTATCCTTGCCAGGCACTGCCACTACGGTACCCACAATTATGTTAACACAAAACAACGTGTCCAGTGACTTACACTGGGTAGAATTGTCTCTCCAGAAAACGTTGCTCATCTTGAAAATACATGCATGTCCTGGTACCTCTCTTCCTAAGATAAGGACATTCCAGTTTTGAAAAACTCAGGATGGTAATCAAGTTTTACTAGTACAGAAATATTCAGTCTCTTTCAAATAACTTTGCATCCACTTGCTTCGACCCATGCTGCTGAAACTGAGCTTATTATAAAGTTTTCAGTGATGAGGGCATTTGCCATGTGGCTGCTGTTTACTTTCCATACAAATAAGTGGTGATCTTTGAAGTGGTCTCCCTGGAATGGAAGGCTGTAAGCTCATTCCTGATGCAGACTTTGCCTAAGTCCTTCTGATAGTTTCTCTTTGGGAATGGCCTTTGGAATCTCTCTCTCTCTCTCTCACACACACACACAAATATGCCTCCCTTCTTTCAGATGCAACCACACAAAGTGTTTATTGGATATGGCTAGCAGAGAGGAATGTGCTTCCTTACTGATTATTTATTACTCCATGAATTTAATTCCTAAAACTAGTAGATTTGAACCCAGACCTATGCAGAGCTCTCAGTATTTACAATAGCACACGGGCATTAGGAATCCATATTTAGCAACTTACATAGAAAACATGGCAGAGACTTTGGCCTCCCTTCCTTCTTCCAAGGTAGACTCAAAATCCTTTGGCTGACTGAGTCTTAGGAACTGAAGTATCCCTGGTCTTTAATTTGTGGCAGTTTTAAATGTAAGCATAGGTCTGAAGAAAGTGAATAATCAGGAAATCAACCCAACAGATTGCCATGTATATTAAACAATCTCAGAGGCCTGACTGGGTGGCTCACACCTGTAATTCCAGCTCTCTGGGTGGATAAGGCAGCAGGATCACTTGAGCTCAGGTTTCAGACCAGCCTGAACAAGAGTGAGATGGGGTCAAAAATCAGCTGGACATGGTGGCACATGCCTATAGTCCCAGCTACTCAGGGGGCCGAGGCAAGAGGATTGCTTGAGCCCAGGAGTTTGAGGTTGCTGTGAGCGATGATGCCTTGTCACTTTACCCAGGGTGACAGAGTAAGACTCTGTTTCAAAAAACAAAAAACAAAAAAAAAAAATCTCAGAGACAGGATTGAGATCCCAGAGAGCAAAGAAATTATCTGAACTTTATAGCAGAAATGAAAGGGAGTATCTGAAAATGAAAAGTGAGACTGGGGAGGGATGAGGGTGAGGCGTGAGCAGACTTTTACTCAAGTCAGGATCAGGGACTCTGAAAAGATTGGAGAAGTGGGCAGTCCCGAGCAGAATTTGGGGGCTGGTTTGGGGTGCTGTGTGGACTGGTCCTACTGCGGTTTGGCAATGGGTAAAACATCTGTATGGGGGGAAAGTTCCCCATCAGGGACACGCCATTGTGAAACTAATTTGTTAAATGTAGCAAATACGTAAACAGAACTTTAATGCTAGGTCTCATTCTGAGCAGTTAACGAATTTAATCCCTGGAGAGTGAGTAAGATTTCCTCCATTTTAAGACAAGGAAACTGAAGGACAGAGAAAGGGAGGGACACGTCCAAGGCCACATAGAGAGTAGGCAGCAGTCTGATTTCCGAATCTGTGGTCTCAAACACTGTTCTTTGCTGCTTCCCAGTACTGTCCTAGTGAAAGTGACAGAAGGCCCTCTGAAGACTCCCGTGTGGGACCCAGTGTCAGCAGCAAGTCAGGGCTGGGAACACAGTGGAAGTCACTTCCTAGGCTCATGTAAAAATATTCTTGTTCCCTTGGGACAAGAGAAATCTGAAATGAATTGTACAGAAGAGAGGATTTGGGACAGAACCAAGAAGGATGGTCACAGGGATGTAGGCGGCGGCAAAGTGGGGCAGGAGAGAATGCAGAGAAGAACCAGAAGAAGGATCTAAACTAAGCCAGTGATTGACCTGTGATGGACTGCTCTACTCTGGGAGTTTGTCTGGGCACTGTGTCCCACCAGAACCCAATTGTTGGAGCTGTTTAAACAGGGAATGCAGTGTGTGTGTGTGTGTGTGTGTACCCTCACACAGCTGTGCAGCAGATGGTGCAGAAGGATCTGGAGTGGAGGGAGATGACGGCAGCGAAGGTTACAGGGGAAGGTCTTGGCTTTCATCTTATTTTGCCCAGAGCCACCTTTGACGGTCCCAGAGAATGGATAGTCTCCCCAACAGCCAAACACTTGTGTACATGTGTCTCATGTCACTGCATCTTTCTCTGACAGGTACACTTAGGGGACACAGTCTCTGCCCTTCTGTGCCAAGAGCAATCCATTTTGCCTATGACTTCAGGTACCTTGGTGATTCGCTTAAACAAAACATCGCTGAAACCTGTGACTTAAAAGCGAGCACTGGTGTCTTGCAGAACTGCCAATTACACAGAATCCCACTCCCTTTCCACTGGTGGGAATCAAAAGTAGGGAAAGGGATGTATATTTAAGAAAGAGGCAAACCACATATATATAGCCCCCAGTAGTCACAACAGAATTGCTTTAACCTGAGAATTCTACCTGTACCCCCCTGCAAAAATTAAATAAGGATCTGGGATTGCAGGGGGTGTTTCTCTCCTTGCCAGTCTTTTTCCCACTCTCTGATAAAGGGTGTAGCCAGCAGTCTAGAGATGACTGCAGGGAAGCAAGGGATATAAATATTCAGGCAAGACAGTCTCCAAAGGATAAATGACAGCAGCCCATGCAACATTCCTTCAGCACATTTTCAACCTGCCCTTCTTTCCTCTGCCCTGAGCTGACATATTAGTAAGTTGATTCCAGGTGATGCTGACATTGTGTGATTATCACTATCTATAATTTCCATCATATCCCATTGAATATTTTGATCACTTAAAATAGAGTCACATACCTGATAGTGGTCATTAGCTTTGCTCAAGGGAAGATTCATGATTTAATAAACTTACATTAGAAAGTACTTGCCAAAATTACAACTGGCATGATTAGCTAATTAAAAAAAAAAATTGAAAAACCCAAACAGATTGACTTTACCCAAACTGGCAGTTTTTCTCTTTCAAACTGGCTGATTGTTCTATTGTTGTCTTGGAGGGAGGAAAGACACCTATAACAGGATGATGTGGAAGTCATAAAAAACATAACTCAACACACAAAAACAAAGGTTGTGTTCACTCTACATTGTCTTATTTTCTGACTAACCAGGGGCTGGAGTGAGGAAAGACCTGTGACTTTGAAGCCAGGTCAGATTTGGGGGGGCTCCCTTTCCTGCCATGCGAGGGTTACCTGGAAAGGCAGGTGGTTCTGGGTTTGACTGTCTTATTTTTCTCAGTGTCAATTTTTGTTTAATGTGTGTCTTCTGAAGTTGCCTCTAGGTTTGTTTGGGGTATCATTTCTAAAGAATAAAAGGGGTGGGGGTGGTTTTAATATGCAGAGAATGTTTAAAAGTTCATAAGACAGATTTGATTATTACCAGGGCAATGCCATTCGGTTGCCATAGGGATACATGGCCTATAGTAGTTTCCATATTGCTTCAGCTTCAAGGCAATGCAGGCCCCAAGGGTCCTGCCTACTATTTTGCTTGCTGGTGATTCAGGTTTTGTAAGCTTATTCAAGGGATTACTAGTTCAATGTTATCTTAATGTAAATAAACTATATTGTTGCTGTGTATATGGGCATGTTGATGGTGGAAGTCATTCTTCATCTATTTATCTAGCTCCACACCCACCCACTATATATCCATCTACCCACCTGCTCACCCCAACTCATCAAAAATCCATTCACCTATCTATTCTCCTATCTTTCTACCTACCATCCATTTATCCACTTATTAATCCATCATCCTTCCATCCACCCACCCACTCATCCACCAAACCACCTGTTCATCTGTCTGCCCATCCATCTATCTGTTCATTCATCCATCTAAATATTCTCCTATTTATCTTCCTTTCAGTCCATCCATCTATTCAAACTTTCAGGTATCCACACACTCACCTACCCTCTCATCCATCAGTATACCCTATTCCCTTCCATATGACTAACTAGTCTTAAAAATAAATCAATTGGTCAAAACTCTGGGCATTGGTAATAAAGGGCATAAGTTGGTGTTGCTCTTAAAGGGTCAGATGTGAACCAAAATTACACAATAGCATGCTCAGTGAAACTACAGAGAACTGTGCTATGTTATAGTCAGAACTCTAAGGAATGGCCTATTGTGTCTGAAAGATTAGGGCAGTCATTCTCACCCTGTGGGTCGCAACCCCTTTGAGGGTCTCCTGCATATCAGATATTTACATTATAATTCATAACAGAGGCAAAATTACAGTTATGAAGTAGCAACAAAAATAATTTTATGGTTGGAGGGTCACCACAACATGAGGAACTATATTAAAGGGTCACGGCATTAGGAAGGTTGAGAACCACTGGATTAGGGGAAGGATGCAAATACCTAACGCCAAATGCTGTAAGTGGTAAATATAGAAATGATTGGGGGCAGGGGTGGTGATGGCAAGAAACTGAGCAGTGGACAGATATCCTGGGCACAGGTTCCCCCTGAAGTGTCAACTTGTTTGATAGAACCATACGTAATACTATAGAAGTGGGTTCCTCCCAGGGAGCAGGAAAATGGGGTATATTAGAGTACCAGACAGGCTGAGGGAACTGACGTGGGGCTGAGGATGGGCCCTTGGTTCTGGGCAGAGGAAAGGCAAAAAGGATAATCAAAGAGATGAATGAACAAATGAATGACAATAGCAGATAAATACATCTCAGGTGATAGTTCAAAATGGAAACTTGAATTCAGTCAATAGAAGGCACTTAACAGAACCATGCATCTTGACTTCTTTGACCAAAACAACAACAAAAGTGGCTCCAACAAGCACTTTCTGGGGTCTGGCCCTCTCTCTGCTTTGCTCCTGCTGCTGAGGCATCCATGGGAATCCTGAATGGAGCAGGCTGCCTTTCAACTCCATTCTGCACACGGGCCTGGCCAAGGTCTTTACGACTTTCCCAGAGGCTTCCAGGTCTTTCCTGAAGCACAGCAGCTGTTACTAGGGGCAACTTCACTTCCCCCCAAAAATACAGACTTAGCAGAGCTTCCCAGGTGCTGTGAGCCCAACGCTGCCAAATAACACCGGAGACCAGGCCGCCTCTTTCCCCCGCAGAGCGTAAATAGATCGGAAGCTAATGCTTGCTGACAACAGGTGTGGCTCCATGTGAGAAAATGTCCCTTCCATTATTGCAGGGTTGGCATCAAGGGACATTTCCTGTGGGACAAAAAAGGCTTCCAGAAGATGGGAGTGCCCCACTCAGAGCCAGTGTGTGCTCAGGCCCTCCTCTTTAGGGCCAAAGGTCTCATGACTCTGAGTCAGGTGCTCCTAATAAATGCAGAGGCTTCCATAGCTGAAGGGAGACTAGGCAGGTAGGCGAGGGCTCCCTGGCCGAAGCTGCAACCAGCTGACTGATTAGGCCCTCTGTGATGGAAGTGGCTGCATGCCATTAACTCAGCAGAAGCGTGCAAAGCTGCATGGGTCCGCCTTCCACTCAACGTGAGTTAAGAAGATTGGGATGTGAGGGTGCAGAGAGGCAAGCTCCAGAGTGGGGGTTCTGGTCCTGGGTTATCTGAGAAGCCCGAAGGATGCAGAGAACTTTGTACATCTTTGACAGAGCCACCAAATGATTCTTTCCCTCGCTCAGCTGTCTTAGGACAAAAGTTCTGCATTGAACCAAATGGAATTGCTTGCTCAATGAGATTCTAATTTTGACGAGAAGACATCTTGACTTTGTATTTATTGCTTTGGGAATAGTGGCGAAGGCCTCTCCACACCCAGAACTTGATATGAGCTTACCAGGGCAGTGGATAAAAACAGGGAGAAAGCAAAGAGGCAATGGTGGGTTTCCTATAATGGGACAGTAATCAGGCCATCTTCATAATTATTGGAGATTGGGTTAGTGGAGGGAAAGAAACAAATGGACACAAATAGGGAAAAAAATGGAGCCCAGCGTGGTGGCTTATGCCTGTAATCAATCCTAGCAACTGGGAAGGTTGAGATAAGATCATTTGAGGCATGGAGTTTAAGATCAGACTGGTTAGCATAGCAAGACCCTGTTTTTAAAAATAATTAAGAAAAACTAGCCAGCCATGTGGTAAGTCCCTGTAGTCCAGCTACTTGGGAGGCTGAGGCAGGAGGATTACTTGAGTCCAGGAGTTATGAGCTATGAGTGATGCCACTGCTCTCTGGCCTGGGTGGTCCCCATCTCTGAAAACAAAACAAAACAAATTTAATTTTTCCATAACATTTTATGTTGTCAGAAATTCATTTTTCCCCTTCAACCCCCATAGGAGTTACCTTTATGTTCATGGAGGTGTGAATATGTTTGTGAGGGGGAAAGGGTATCATCTTTCTTCACTCATTTTCAATGCCTCTTTTGAGTCCTAAGGTATTAGTTTGAGTGGGTCACATTGAAGTAACAAATTCACTCCCAGATCTTAGTTGTTTAACCTAAATTTGTGTCCTGCTTGAACTAAAGTTGTGGGGTGGCAGTTCCGTTTTGGGGTGACTCTATGGAGTCATTCAGAAACCCAGGCTAATGATTAGATCTGCCATTTTCCTCATGTGACTTTCAAGGTGACCTTGGACGTTGACATCTAAGTCAACAGCAGGTGGGAGGTGGCACACATCAGTCCCCTCAAGTCACATCACTCACCTACCTGCAAGGGCTGTTGGCAAATGTGGTCTAACTGTGTGCCAAGCAAGAAGGGGCACTGATTGTGGGCAGCTACTCTCATGTGTCATCCTTGTTATTCAGCCTCTGTCTTTACGGAGGGCCTTCTGGGCATCCTGCATTGTCCTAGCAGCTGAGAATATAGTTATTTGCAGGACACCCATCATCCTTGCCCACACAGGGTTAGAATCTGGAAAGGAATAAGTGCAAATGGCTTATTATAAAATTAATCATAATTTTGACTAGGCAAATAAGAGAAAATGACAGGGCCTCAGGAGATCTGGTAACTATCTCTAGTGTGAGTACAGGAGGAAGCAGAGAAGGTTTCCGGGAAGAAGTAACATTCAATGTGGCACAGGAAGTTAGACAGACTAAACTAGGCAGAGGCAAGCAGAGGGGCATTTTAGGATGAGGGACCAACAAATGAAGAGTAGGATTTTAAACATTTTAAACTCCCCCGCTTAAAAGTGCCTTGGGGCTTATGCACTTAGCATAACCCAGAAGAGGGACCTGAAATGAGGCAAAAGAGGTGCCCCAGAGGAAGTCCAAAGAAGTCTTTCTTGACAGCATCAAAGAGCTAGCTGCCCTAGCAAAGGGGAGACACATACGAGTTTGAGAGAGAAAGTAGCATGGGTGGGCTCTGTTGGTCAAAAATCTTTTCTACTGAATGAAGCCAGAGCACGGAGGCTATTTCATTCCTTCCGGAATGAGATGGGGGCTTAGGTTTGAGGCTGGCAGTTGAAATGAGGAGAAACAGGATGGATTGGGGAAATATGTGGGATGAAGATACGAGATGTTCTTTTTTAGCCCTGGATCAGGAAAGGCTGCCCTGAATCCTCAGGGTGCAGGCTAGGTGGGCGCTGCTTAGCCCACCTAGGCTCATTTGAGAAAGACACAGCTTAGCCATTACTCGTTTATCCTTTTCCTCTGTCGTTTTATGGCCTTCTTGACTTCAGGCCTATCTAATAAAATGTAGCTCTTTAAAATGGATGTTCCGCGGAACTCAAGTTCCCCCTCTACCTGCATTTCTGCAAACTTTGATTAGTATGCATAACACAGCCGCACACCTGATGTCCACAGCAGACAGTTCTAACGCCAGTGGAGAGAGGTGCAAGATAAATCACTCCAAGTAAATGACTAATTAATCATGCTCTTGATTTTAATAACATATACCGTCTGGCTCAAAGTTTGTCTGCCTATAATCTTGCATTCTATTCTAGAAATTTGATAATCAGTAAAGCCACCCATGGATTCCTAATTGAAGATAATTTCTTTTCTTTCTTTTAGAAAATGTAGGAATCAAGGCATATTCTAGTGGTGATGTGGAGGGGGATGAAAGAAAGAAGGGTTGCTTGTGTTTTTTCCTGTTTTAAAAAAACTTTCAGAATATTAGGGGTGTACAAACATTTTGGTTACATCATAGCAAACATCATATTTGTTTTTTTAATGTGCTTCAGGATAATCCGTGGGACACAATTGTTGCTATCTCATTGAAAATGGGCAAAATTACTTCTTCAAATGTCTATGTCAAAGGCCTTACTTGTGATGATTTCATATTCCTCCAAATAGGAAAGCAGTTGTTTTCAAGGGGAGTTGGATGAGTTGTGAATACTCAGAAATGAAGCATCCATCTTCCTCTTGTGCGTGGCCACAAACTGGTAAATTAGCAAGGGTATAGACCATGTGAAAATTCATAATTTGCAGTGAATCATGGCTATACTTATTTGAAATGAATAGCCCCATAAAATAAAACATAATTCATTTATAAAGCACTCCTTTATCACATAAGATAAAATGAATCCCATGGTCTTACTAAAGATCGTTCTATGTTAAGGTTGGTCTCAGGCTGGGTAAAGTAAATATCTGCTGGTGGAATTCTTCTGGGAATAGATTCCCTAAACTTTTAAATTAAACAATGAAATAATTAAATTAATAATTAAATAACTGATTTGACTTCTTCACCATGTCCATGTATGTAGCTGTGCATTGCCAATCTACTTACACTATCAAAACAAACAAAAATATTCCAGAACCCCAACACACAAAACAGCAGAACATATGTCCTGGGGGGTAAACAGATAAGTTGTCCCATTTGACTCATTTCATTGTTTGGAATAAATTTCCATGACAGAGGGCTGTTGTGGGTGGACTAATACCTGATAATAACAGAGAAATTCTGAGTACTTGCTATGTGAAAAAAAATAAACTGTGCTTTATTGGGCTCTAATTATAAATCAGTGAGGTATAGGTATTTATTGGGCACATATTATATGCTAGATCTATGTGTCATGTTACTTAATGGTCACACTTACCCTGTGAAGTAGAATTATTACTGCTCTAAATAAACAGATGAGAGAGGCATTACCCAGAGATGTTAAGAGGTTTTCAAACGGTCTCACAGCCAGTGAGGAAATGCTGAACCCAATTCCAGGTCAGGCTCCAAGTATTTTACTAATCAATCATGCTCTTGATTTTCATAACAATTTCTTTTCTTTAGAAAAGTTAGGGATCAAAGTTCTGCTGGCTGTATGGAGGGGACAGAAGAGGGAGCGTGTGTGTGCTTTCTGTTTTTTATCTCAAAATTAATTATAGATAGTTTAGGATAATCTGAACATTACAATCTGAAAATCTAGATCCTGACTCATCATCCCTGCATTCCACCTAGGACACAAGATGTAGGAGAATCTGCTTCTTTCTGGAAGCGTTCCATTGCTACGCACCATTCATGAGATTTAAAATCAACTCTAAGAAGCATTGTGTTTGAATAATCAACTCTCTCTGCAGACTATGACCAAATATAATATGGCATATTAAAATGGATAAACGTGTGTCCAAGGAACCAGTAGGGATGCATCTGGGAACCAAAAGTGTCTCCTCAGAAAGAGGGGAACAAGTGAGGACTGTCACCTGCACATGTTCCAGATTTTTTTCTCAGATCCTGCAGCCTTGACTTAGCCTGAAATGGTTCTCCCTCAGCAGCTCTGTAAGCTTATGACTGCCCGTTACATCTCCCCACACTTCCAGCAAATGCACAGGTGATGGCTGACCCCAAGAGCCATGCAAGCCTTCCAGACACCTTTTTGCTGTGGTTCACAGTACTTTTGTAAGGTGGCCTGGTGTCCACATCTGGTACCATGACCTCCAGGCATGCTGTGCCTCCAGCGTCTTGCTAAGAAGTCCCTTCCTCTGTAAACTCACAGTTGCTGGTCTTTAACTCCCAGCTTAGGGAACCAGGAAGAATTTGTTCTTTGTGCTATTAACCAAAGGAGCACTTACATTTTCTAACATCTCTAATCTTGGAGTTCAGGGAATAGCACAAAGCATTTGCATGAAATTACCCCTCATTCTATCTATAGGCCTAGCTGCCAGCATTTGTGAATTTGGCAGAAGCCCGCAGATCTCACAGTTAATGTCTTCCTCTCCTGCCAGGCTCTTCGGAGTGAGGTGCGTTACAGTGCCGCGTGACAAAGAGTCAGATGGATCCTGGGATGTGGAGCCCAGGTGATGTTATTTCTATCCAATTGAAGAAGCTGGAATCATGGTGCTATTCACATGTGCAACTCTTAACATCTTTTGGCTCATGAAGCCTTTGGATCAGTTTCTGTAGGAAGATATGAGAAAGAACACAGGCAGGGCCTGGGCACAGGTAGAGGCGCTTCTAGGCCGAATCCCCCACCAGGCTGTTAGTCAGTTGTATGTTTCCTTTTTGGACTCACCTCCAGGTTCCAAAGGAAGTTTCTTTTGCTGCTTTGACTGTTTCTTGTTATATCTGCCAAGATGAGGTGCTCAGTGAATCTTATCAGTGAATCTTATCTGTCTTGGGATTTCACACCTCACCCCACCTGCAAGGTGCCCTAGGAAAAAGGCAGTTGCTGGTCATTTGGTTTCTATCTGGTTGTGTTGCTCACAGAAATTAAAAGAGGTCACAGAAAAAGTGTTCCTCAGATAAATTACACACAGAGCTAATTTAGTCTGATTCTCTAAACTGGGAGTTAAAAATTGTGAACTCATGAAGGGTGGATTTTTTCTCAGACTGATGCTGGAGCACAGCTTGTGCAGAGCCACCCTGTGCCGTGGGAAACAGTTCACCTTTGTGATCACTCCAGGTCATACCAAGACGATCTCAAGAATGGCTGTCTAGTCTTGGAGTGGCTTTGGAAGGGTACTTCCTCTCTTGGGGCTTCGTTTTCCCACTTATAATGAGAGAGCTGAGAAAGAGAATCATTTCAGGGGCCATTCTGAGCTACACAGGGATGGGGGCACTGGAGAGTTTCAGTGGGCAGAACACCCCTGTTTCTATGAGAACAGTATACTTTTTATTATAATGAAATGAGTGTCAGATAAGAGATTATTTGAGAAAGAGGGGTTTGCTGCTATTTTTTTAAATAATGCAAAGCCTACACGTCTGAATAATTTCTTCTTGCTCTAAGCATCTCTTGGTTCTGTCTTGAGATTTTGGGAGCCTTCCTATCTCAAGTCCTAGTTTCAGGCTCTGTCTTGGACTGGTGGGCTCACTGAGCATCTATTTCTCCTTTGACAGGCACTGTGGAGGTACTCCTAGGGAGCAAGAATCAGGGTGTTTCCCAGTCTTGATGTCCTTTGACTCAGACTAACCCCCACCTCTGCCAAAGGGAATATTCCTTCTCTACTGCTGGGAGGGCTGATTCTACCTAGACACTCCTAGAGCTCTAGGGCTTGCAGTGGAGTTTGGAATGATATTATATGCATACACACCTTATAAAATATCTATATGGACACATTACACCAACATTTATCAAATAGGGCTCCTGGCATATGATTTGTCATATAAAATTTTCTTTGATCAAGTGTGAGCAAAACATATACTATCACTATAAGGTGCACCTGTGGTGTCTGACCCGTGTTTTGTGTTCACACCCACTGTAGTCCACACCTTTTGAGTCTATGACTTGCCTCTAGCCAGTAGAATATGGCAAATACAGTTCTTAATGTGAGCCATCCAGCTCTGAACTTGCCCCAGTTCCTTGACTTCAGATACTTACAACCTCAGATGGAGATGATCATATCACCTTCTGTCCTGGTGCCATGGGACTCCTGCCACATGGGATGGCCTGTCTATTCCTCCTAGCATAGAGATCATTACTTAATCATCATTTATTCCTCCAACACTCATTCTTACATGCTGGAGAAAAACAAAAGAAAAGAGACACTAGTCTGGTAGCTTGTGTTTTGTGGGGAGTCACATATGCCTTTTGGAACCTGATAAAAATGTAGATCTATAACCTTGGAAGATGAGCATACATGTGCACACCTCCACATCTACACTCTCGATTTAGGTACAATGCTGGGGGCTTTTACACTCCCTAAAGACCATTCATGAGTTCTCTCCAAGTCCTTGACCCCAGATTAAGTTCCTGCTCCAGACAGAAGCCAAGTCTTATATGCCTCATTATCCCCAATCTTAAAGACAAAGCCTGGCAGCGGGTGGACCTTCTGTCAAGGTGAATTGAACAAAATTAGACACACGGCTCTGTACTCAGATGCCTTCAACCTAGTTCTTATATTCCTCTTACCTTGTCACTCTTTGAAAAAGAAGTATATACCTTCCCTCCTCAAATGTCCATTAATTTTGAAATCATCGTCCAATGCCTGACTACACACCGGGTGTGTGACATCATTCCAGACTATAAAGTGCCAAGTGCTAATTGATTTGTAAGAAAGTCTACATACAGTGCTTGGCACACTCCCAAGGGCTGCCACGGGTTCAGAGGGACAACAGCATTAGACTTCTGTGTTAGGAAATCACTCTTCCTGGCCTGTATGGGACAGGATGACATTCTGGCCAGGACACAGTCTTGACTTTGGATTTGAACCTGCCTCTGATGGAGTTATTCACAGATGGCTAAGTTAAATGCAGTCTTCGCAGCACTAAGGCATTTCCAGAGCAGCTAAGCAAGTGGCCCATGAAATGGAGGCACCAGAAGCCTTTGGAAGCTTCGCCAATGCATCACCCAGTGAAGCCATTGTGTCGCCTGTTGGTAATGAGCATTTCCAAGGGCAACATGGGGAATTTCCATCAACCTGTGAGCAGGCAGGGTATGCCGGCATTGTGCCTCACGGAAGGGAGGGAAAAGGCAATAAAAAGCAGGAGCCAAAAAAAAAAGTTTGGGCCAGAAGCCAAGAAGATACTTTCAATGGAAAAGGAGGGGGGCAAAAAAAAAAAAAACTTGCTCCGCCCCTCCTGTCCAAATGAAAAAGCATTTAATTGAATGTTCTTTATAGAGGTGAAGAAATACCCTGTGGAGTTCCCAGTGTTTCATTATCCAATTGAGTTCGGTACCTCAAGTTTCAAAGACCGTTCCCGAATGATTATTCCTATTTCCCTGTCAATCTGCCCTGTGCTCAGTGAACCCCTGCTGGGCTGCATCATTTAAAAGTCAAAACCCTGAAAGTATTTTTATGCCCAAAATAGTAACAGAGCAAATTCTGATATCACTCATTTTCTTCTCTCAGCCTCCTTCCTCTTGTCTGTTATGTAGATTACTGTGCCACCATCAACAGGGCAGCTCCCAGCCCTTGCTCATGCAGTGAGCAGCCTCAGAGGGGAAGTGGTTAGAAGGCTTAGGATGGCAGCCTCTCAGGGCAACCCTGGAAGGAAGAAGATGGGCTTCTCAGAATTTTCCTCTTGAAGTTAGGAAAATAAGGGACAGCCTGGGGCAGTGGTGAGTGTCTGTTAAGTAAGTCCAGAAAGCAGAAGAGGCTAGGTCTCCACTGGGTGGAAACAGCCCAGGTGAAATGCCATCATAGAGGCTGGCTTGCAGGAGGAAGGCTGGAATGTTCCTGTTACACTTATAAAACATCCCTGCAACACTTTAAATCAGGTTCAAATCATTTGAATATCAGTGATTTGGGGTTTTGTTTTTTATAAGCTCCTATGGCTAGCTGATAAACATACTAGTTTCACATTTGATCCACGAGACACGCAGCATATTTGAATAATTTAGAAGACATTTGAGATACTAAACTCAATATCATTTTCTCAAATGCTTAATTTTTTTCAACTGAAATGGAGAGTTATGCTGTCATATCTTAGCCAAACACTCTGTAAATACCGTATCCCTTCAGACTTAATATCTCAAAAACCATACGAGGTGTTATGTTACTTTATCTCAGAAGCTATAGAGTAAGTTAAACCAATTTTTCTTACTTCAGTTCTTTTGAGGTTGGTTCTTCCACCTCAGTTCCTCTCTCTCACAAATCATGTGAACTCCTTAGCTCCAGTGTGGCCACGGCAGCAAGTTGTTTCCAAGATTTAGGACTTTAAAATAAAAAGATTGGGGCGTGGTCCAGGTGGAAAAATTTTTGGCAACATCCTCATGGCCTTCAGCTTTCTCAGCTCTGTTCCCAAGAGACACAAGCATTGGTTTCCGAGATGAAGTAACATCCTCCGTGCTTTTCTTAGCAGTCACTCATGGTGTTTGGTTCACCACATGGGGCAGGAAGGAGATGGGCTGCAGTTGGTTAATCCATGGGTCTCTGTGGAAGTTTAGCTTCTCATCCGAAGGCTCTAATTCACAGACAGTTGTCTCCATTATTGAAAACCAAGGGTCTCACACTCATCCTCAGGGCATCACTTCTCTGGGCTGACATGGAGACCATGCCATGCGTCTTAACAACCTAAACACAGGAGAGGCACAGTGAGGAGAGCTAGTCAGATGATGAGTCAGCCTGGACCAAGCAGTGTCAGCAGACCTCAAATCATCTTTCTCACCTAAGAATGACAACTTGAATTTTTCAAAGCTCACCAACCATGCACCAGCCCCTTGCCCCACATTGTTCCATTGAGTGCTTTAACCAGCTTTGTGAATTGTGTACCATGTTATCTTCATTTTCAGATGGGAAAATGAAGGCTTAGGGAAAAGATTAATTGCCTCATCCAAGGCCATGTGATTAGTAAATAGTGGGGCAGAGTCCTGTGTCCAAGCTTATCTGTGGTCTTAACCACACCATCCACCCAGTTCCTAACCATATCCACCAGGAGGAAAACAGCAGCTGTGGTGGTGAACTGGCTCCTTTGGCCAGGTTCTATCTCAGATCCTGATGAGCTCCTGGACCCAGACCCAGAAAACATGTCCTAATCCTTGAATTTCCGTCTCTCATAAATATCCTGGGCACCCACACAGATGTTGTCCCTATTCACTTAATACAAAAACATTGCCACCATTCATTCTTTTTTTTTTCCATTTAACAAATATTTACTGAGTGCCTAATTCTTTTCCAAGAATGCTTTTGGGCCCTAGGCTACAAACCAGTGAACAAAACGGACAAGCCCTGTTACCCTCTGAGCACCTACAGCCTAAGGACTGCTGCCTCTAGGTCAGGTTTCTTCTGCATAGGACTGATTGATCCCGACAACCTCCCTGAGGGGGAGGCGATAATGTCTCAGTTGTGCAAAGGAGGAAACCAAGGTGGCAGAGTGAGTGGCCTGAGGAAATAACAGTAAGTAGCAAAGCCAGGTGAACCAATTCAGTTTGACTCTCACCAGAAACTGGGTTCTTTGCCACTTGTCTCTACTGCCCCCTATGGATGCACAGAGGTAGTACATGGGTACATGGCCAATACCTGTCCAGAAAGAAACCTCCTCCATCCCTGCCCATTTGTCAATGAGAACCACCTTCAACAACTCCCCAGGGTACATTCCCTCTGTGGCCCCTTGTATTTCGTGGATCAACCAGACACTATGTCTCTGTTCTCGGCCGCACCCTCTGTAGGAACTGGAACCTCACAGTGCAGGAGGACAGATGGGTTCTGACCCTTGTCTACGGGTCTACCTTGTCATGTTGACATTTCTCAGGGCTTCACTTTTCATTTCATACCTTTGGCTGTTAGATCTTCCCACGGTACTCTGGCTTATAGACGTTCTGAACTTGATTCAAGGGGTGACATTCCCAATGTTTAACACCAAGCTCAATCTGAGTGAACACTGGCCCTATTGACCAAAGCACATTCCTGGAGCTTCTCCACTGGGCAAGTGTTAACCCCTGAGTGGCTGAGTTATAAGGAGGTGGTGGGAGATCCCAGAGCAAGGCATGACATCAGACAGGGGGATTCAGACAGCTCAGGGGAATGGCTTTTTACTGAGGGACACAGAAGCATTTCAGTGGGTGGATCTGTATGTGCTGGTAGCTGGTCAGCTCTGCTCAGATGGAAGTATGCCCTTTCCCACTGGGGGAAGAATCCTGTCTACCTTTTCTTCTGCCAAACAAGCCCAGCGAGGTGTGCACTGGATTGGTTTCATCCATGACGATGTACTGGCCTGAGTTATTCCTCTTGTTCTACAATTTGACCTCAGAGCTGTGCAAAGTCCGGATGACAAAAAGCTCTAGTTTTTATGCTCCATAGTTTCTGTGTGAGAAAGAAGGGTTTCAGTTGCCACTAAGGGTTGGTGGTGCCCTGCATGTTACTTGTGATTTGATGGAACCAAGCTGGTAAAGCCACAGCTCAATGGGGCAGTGGTGGTTTGAGAATAAATGCAGAGCAAGGGCCACCATAGCCACAGAAAGAACACCCCCACCATGCACCATTAGTGCAGAGCCTCGGACCAAAGGACTCATGCTGCCACTAGCCCTTTACCCATTTCAAGGGCAGACACTACTGATTGATCACTGCAAAGCCTCAGAATACTTTTGATCACATCACACTTCAGGCAGTGATCTGGCTGATCTACCAGTGATCTGAATTAGTTCAAGCAATTAAATTTATTCACCATCCTATATCCAAACTGCTGTTTAACCAGAGTACCAAGAAACCTTCTCCACCCCACCCAAATAAATGCTGATTATTATTTACCTGTTTAAGAAAAGCCATTATTTAGTATCAGGCTCATATCCTACTTTAATTCAATGTGTAAGATATGTCTGTCATCTGGGTGAGAATCCATTGGACTATAGTAAGATCTAGTAAGATCTACAGGACACCTCATGGGTGTAAGGCCGTATGTATGTGAATGAGCATGTGCATACTTTTAGCCTGTGGTAGGATTTCGTTAGATCTGATGCTTAACAAGACAGAAAGAGACCGCAGCCTTCTCAGAAGACCTTTGCAGCACTTTCTTTCTTCTGAGTTGTGCTCACCTTAGCAACAGCAGCGCTCACATGTATAGCATTTCTCCTATCACCATCACAAGTCCAGATTTAAGCTATCATTGAGCCATCACAAAATAATGATACACTCTCTCTCTCCCAGGTACCTTTGTGTTGCAAAAGCTTTCTCTGATGACTAAACTACGAGTAAAATCTGCTGCAGATGTGGTGTCTGAACTGGGGCCATGAAGGCAGAGGCTGGCATTTATTGCTGTCTACAGAAAACCAGGTTGCTCTGCTAACCCTGTCTCATGTAGTCTGAATAGTGACCCCTTGGAGTGGGTAACATCCTCCCCAGTTAACAAATCTAGAAAACAAGAGCATCAGAGCAGTTAAGCATCTTGGTAGGAGTCGCACAACCAGTGAACTAATATTAGAACTCAGATCTGTCTGATTTCAGAGCTCTTTCCATGCTACCTAAAATATTCATGCACCAGATGAAAGCATTCTTTATTCCCCCTGGACTCGTTCTTAAATTTGTAGCTCTGCTTTCGGTATAGGGTTACTGAAATGTGATGGTGTAATCATACTTCTGGCTGTTACTCTCCAACCATCATTTCAAAGAAAATCAACAAGTAAGGCTGAAGGGATAAAAGCAGTGCGGACCATAAGTACAGGTCACCCTTTTTGACATGCTCTGAATAATGTCTGAGTTACTTGGGACTAATTTGAGAAGTTGCTTCCACACTTGAGGGTAGGGGTTATAATGGAACCCCTACAGGAACTGGAGGATAATGGAAATAAGAAACATAGTTTGTCTTGCATGGGCTTGGGGAGCTGGGCTGCCCTAGAAACACATGCCCCAGCTTGAGAGTGAGTATGTGTGTGTGGGGGGGTGGGGGGCAAATGTTGTTCTATTGAGCCGATTGCCAGGACCCTGGCAAGGTCCCCAGAGAGAAACCATGGTCCACTCTAACCGGGTCATTGGTTTACAAAGATATGGGCAGGAAAATACATTCCTCAAGTTCATTCTCTATCCTCATTCCAACTCCCTACTGCTGAAGCCCATTTGTGATCTGGAGGAACAACAGGGAACACAGCCTGGGGTGCCAGAAAATGCGCCAAGGTTGGCAGAAGCTGAAGAGCTGCATGTCCATATACCAGTGTCTACCTTGCTCAGCGTCCACCTTAAAAATGTGGTTGCATTTCATTTTCTTTTCATTTTAAGTGTGGTTACTGTTGGAGGAGAAAAGTTGGCCACAAAGTAAGGAACGGGGCTGACCAGATCCATCTTCTCCTGGGTAGTTGACTGTCAGGGTTTCTGATAGGTATTTTGAATCTGATGTTTGTAAATGTGATAAAAGCAAATTAGCAAAGACATTGGTTGACTGGGCACCTGAACCAGCTCTATTTACTCTGGTCCCCTGTAAAAAGAAGAGGCTTTCCCTTATGCAGTTCTGATGTTCAATCTCAAAGTCTCGTGCCTTCCTGCTGGCCCCCAAGTGCTGTGTTCCTATGGTTGTAGACTACAGGAGGGGTGTGAGTAGCTCTCAGTGATTACTTTTGTTGGTTAGTTTAGTTTAACGCAGTATTCTTTAAATCTGTGTGTTTGAAAGCATCAAGTACACATCCCAATAGATGCAGACTCAAGAAATATCATTTTCCCCCTCATTACCATTTCTTTTTTCCTCCTCCTTTCTTTTCCTCTCTATTATTAAAAGCAGCAGTAGCCACATCTGAGCTGACATTTGCATGTTCTGAGTTCTGTGCTAAGTGCTTAAATGAATCGTTTTATGTCATATGGACAATGACTCCTGAAGGTGAGCACAGATTTGATCCTCATTTTGCAGATGAAAAAACTGAGGCTCAGAGGGGTTAAAGCAATTCTCCAAGAAAGCAGAATTATTTGGAAGTCAAAATAGATGGGGTTCCAACCCAGGCAGTCTGCCATCAGAGTCCTCACTTAACTACTAAGTTCTGTACCTCTCAGGGCTGTTCAAACCCAGCAAGTCCACTTAGAATGGTAGATGAATGTGGAGATATAGAACAAGTCAATAACTTCTCCCCCTGAAAATGCCTTCGGCATTTTCAAGAGCACTGAATGTTCCCCCATGGTGTTTACAAGTGGGATGAAGTTAGATAGTGATCAAAGAAAAGCCTAATATATTATTATTTTTTGTTATATGGTCAGTTGTTTACACACAATTCATTTGTAAATTGATGATAATGAAAGTCAGTCTTGAAATATTGTATACAGCCCAAACTAGGAGCTTGGCACCAAATCCCCACTTGGACTACAAATCATTTACTCTTGCCAAATTAGAGTCTAGAGTAATTTACCATAAGATGGGCTTTTAACCCTAATATCGAGACGTGCTCAGCAGTTTGTTATGAAAGCTCATTAACTTCTAGAAGCATCTCATCGTTTAGGGGATGCTATCAGGGTAAACACATCACTTTAGTCTTTTTCCAACATTGCTAATTCCACCTTGTAATAAAGGAGAAGTAAATGAAAAACTCTTGCTTAGAATTAATTTATTTGGACCCATTTATTTCCATCAGTAACTTCTGAGAGAGAGCTCATTTGGTATAATTTTTTCATATTTGGTCTTTGATTCGATGTGTGATTCTGTGATTTTATAATTAACAGTCATTTTTCAAATAGGAAAAAATGTTTCTGTGCTTTTGGGGAAAAGAACAACAACATTGTGGCCACTGAATTTGATTTTACAAGTAGAAATATGCACAAAGGGTGGATTTTTCATTTCTAATACTTCTCTGTCTTATGATGTTATAGATTTTGGCTTTATGGAAACACACTAGCAGGCTTCTGGCTGTCAGAATTGGACAATTTATTGACTCTTAAGTAGGAACAGTAGAACCACTGCATTACAGAGACATGCCAGTGCAGGCAAAGAGTATCTATTTTCTAAGCAGATGTTTACTAGAGGCCTGCTCCGCTCAGGTGAAATCACATCTTTGCTTTCATGCATCATGTGGTTGATGCCATTTTGATTAAAAGATGGGCAGACTGTTTGATGGTTAACTATTGCACATTCATCCGTCCAGCTTGTCAATAATCATTTTCTAAAGATTGCTTTTTAATTTGTGCTTATTTTGGCTTAACAAAATCTGAGCTTATGCCAAACGCCCTTCTTTATCAAATGGGGTAGTTGAGTCCTGTTCTGTGGAAGAGATCTCTTTTCTTATCTCAAGACCTCTTTTCTTATCTCAAGACCCAGATCAGTGGATCTCACAGCCAACCTGAGACCAAGTGGTGACTCTTTATTTCCAAAAAGACTTCTTGTTCATAGAGATCCCAAATGATATCTACATCATGTACTGGGGTCCTTATCTTGGAATCTATGGAATGAAGGCCAAGGATGGACCTTAGGAGGCCCATTAACCTCTTAATATGTGAAAATCTGCTTTAAGTGTGGATACATTTCACAGATGTGTCATCACATTAACAAAAGGGCCCATGACCCATAAAAGTTAAGTACCATTAATCCTGGATAATTCTGCTAAGTAATGGGTTCTGGCCAGTTATACATGATTTGGGGCATATTTACATACATTTAGATACTTCTTGTCCTTGGTCATGCCATTTAACAACTGCATACCTCATTATATAAAAGAGAAAGAACAGGGTTTACCTAACACCGAAAGGAATACTGATCCTGTGCTAATTAAAGTTTGTCCTGGGATTTGGGAGTCTCAGACGAGAAGCCCAGAGTCATGTTGAGTTTAGTTATTTCACTCATTTGCAGTCGGTATTCAATTATTTAAATTTAGCATGTGCATTTTGAAGCATCTTATTTCTTTTTCCCTTTTTTTGACTCCATTTGGTACATTTTGTACCTCTAAATAAGGGGGCCAAAGAGAGTGGGAGTTTCTGAAACTCAAAAGCAGCATAGAGTTACCTGTTTGTGACCCTTATTGAGCAAAGATTAAGAAAAGTGTTTAAAAGTTTTGTCTTCAATCTCTTAGGAATATGTTGGGTCTGTTTTTAAGAAACAGCAAGTGTGCAATCCTGCTTAGCTTCCTGTGTGATGAGACTCATCCTCCACCCTACATAGCTTTAGTCAAAGGGCCACCAATACCTATGCCTTACACACGGGTTTATTCCTGCATCATTTATTCAAAGCCCAAGCCCCAGAATATTGCACCTGTTTCTGATTAATCTGTCTGCTGCCTGCTTCCTGAATTGTTGGCCCATGTGTAGGTCCCTCTAACCTCCTGGCTGGTGCCCCACAGGAGACCTCTAGCTCTTCTGGATTTAAGTGCATTGAGGAAAACTCCTGTCTACTCCACCCTATCTACAGAATCTTCCAGCACTGTACAAGCTCTGGGAATCCTCTCTGCCCTCTGATTCCTATCAGGCCAGCCCCTATCAGACTCAGCTCTTGCTCACAGATGTGAAGTCATGGGGGGGAGCCAGGGTTAAGAACAGCGAGGTCATTGCTGGGTGCAGACTCAGGACAAGAAAAGGAGCAGGCGTAAAGGTCTGAACCTGGTAATCAAGGGATGTGCACAGTTACCCGGAGACAGGAACTTGCAAGTGCCATCTTATCCAGCTCAGCTTCCCCATACATAACACGTAAAAGGATGCCAAGCAACTGTAATGTTTTTACCTGTAATCTTTTCTTTTTCTTTTTTTTTTCTTTCTTTTTTCGCCCTACAAAAATGCAAAGGAACTGGAATCTTTTAACAGTTGAACTGTTGACACTGTAGTGGTATCATTTGGGGGAGAAGGTAGTTTCCCAAG
This sequence comes from Perodicticus potto, assembly GCA_963574655.1. Classification (NCBI taxonomy): domain Eukaryota; kingdom Metazoa; phylum Chordata; class Mammalia; order Primates; family Lorisidae; genus Perodicticus; species Perodicticus potto. The sequence continues at coordinate 23,895 of CAUYRH010182351.1, forward strand.
TTTATTATTTACATACATGCCAACCGTGTCTTAAGTTCTGTTCCCAATTCAGATGCTGACAGAAGGATTTAAGTGCATGCTATGTGTTTGTGAATTGATGCAGAAATCCCAGTAAGGGAGTGGGAAGTGAGGCAGGGAGTAAATGGATGGCAGTGAGGCATATGTGATGGGTTGTGTGACCTCCTTAGGCGAGTGGGGCTCAGTCCCAGTTAGGACCTCTGTGAGACTGAATGGAGGCTGCCTCAGTTGTGTTCCCCAGATGGGCAGGAGCTGGGCTGTTTTTCTACCAGCTCTCTCTCATTGGTTAAAGGCTCTTCCCAGGGTGGCATCGGCTATCTTATTCTCTGGCAGTGTTCTGTTAGGAGAGTGATAGGTCCCCAAGGATAGCAAATAAATGAGACACCCCTTTCTTAGTGAAGTGTTCCAGGGTTTTTATTATATCCTGGGGCTCCAGCCCCTTTCCCATCCTCTCTCTGACCCACCTGTAATAAACACATACCAGGCAGGAGTTCCCTGGGGGCCAGGAGCAACGACTGGAAACATAGCTTTCCAGTTGAATGTACTGGAGAGAGGGGAACAGCAACCCTCCCCCAAATGTGCAGGCACAGTGCTTCCTCCCTCTGCTCTGCCAGAAAAGGTGTCCTTGACGTCACCAAGGGACACTCTCTAGTGCCTTTCCCCATAGTGACAGGTGACTCTGCCTCCCTGTTTCCTCCATCTTTGCCTTTCCTGCCCTCCTCACTGTGAAATAGACCCCATCCAGGAGGCTGTGCAGTCTTGGAAACTAAAATGTCTGTTTTGGAAGAATCCTCAGGATGGATTCAATGATGCCCATTTGCTTTTGTTCCCTTCCAATGTGCTATTCTATGGTAGAAAGACTGCCCGGCTTCATAAAAAGGCAGACAGAGATTGTAGTGAAGCGTTTACTTTTCTGTCCGTTAGCCAGCTCCTCTCACTGACCCTTAGGTCAGTCTAGACAGGTCTCGGCTTAGCTTCAATGTCCTTGGATGACATATTGTTCATGTGTTTGAAAAAGCATCTTGAAAACAGCGTTAAAAAAGTTAAGATATCCTGAATTTGCATAGTTCTCCTTGAGGGGCAATTATTTATTTGGGGGGAATGCACACCCATTCATTCTCACTTATTAGAATGTCATCTCAGAATTCAGGAAAAGACAAGCTATTCTCTTCCCAAATTACTGACTTTCATAGCACTCAAGGCTCAAACCACAATGTTTATTTCGGATCTCTGAGCAGCTCATACTCAATTTTTTTTAATGCCAGCATATAGTAGAAAATGAAGTTCTCAATTTTCTCTTAAATGGAAATGTAGAGAACATCTCAAATGGTCCTGCAGTCACTGTAAATCTTTGAGTTGTGGTATAGGATAAAAAGAAGAATAAAGAAAATGTGATGTATGCATATAGTAGAATATTATTCAGCCTTAACCAAAAGAAGGAAATTCTACCATTTGTGATGATATGGATAAACTGGAGGGTGTGATGCTGAGTGGAATAAGCCAATCCCAGAGGGACAAATACTGCATGGTTCCACTTATGGGGGGTTTCTAGAACAGTGAAGCTTATGGAGGCAGGAAGTAGAGTGGTTGCTCAGGGGCATAAAGTTTCAATTATGTGAGAAGAAAAAGTTCTAGAGATCTGTTGTACGACACAGTGCCTACTCAACAAGAGTGTATTGTGCACTTAATAATTAAGTACGTAGATGTCACATTAAGGGTTCTTACTATACACACACACACAGGGTCCACAGAGGGTTACAAGGAAACTTCTGGAGGTGAGAAATATGCTTGTTACATTGATTTTGGTGATGGTTTCACAGGCATATGCATATGTCCAACATACCATATTACTCACATTAACCACGAGTGGTTTTTATTGCATATTAAGTATGCTCCAATAAAGCTGTTAAAAAAAAACACTTGAGTTTCAGCTTATCAGATCAACATGGAATTCGATCCTAGTCCTCCATGAACGATGTCTTCAGTTTACCCTTATAGGGGACCTTATATTGCCTTGTCACATCAGTTGGTGGATTAGGAGACACCATATATATGTTTGTTAATTTTTCCCATTTTGGTGAACTTTGGGTCTTCATACCAGCCCAGAGCACAGCAGGGTAAGCAATATTTGGTAGGGTTCTTCTACTGCTGCTTCCCTTAATGTATAGCAAGTGGTAAAGTGGTATGACAAGGCATGATTTCCCAGTGTACACACCTAATAATAGATAAGATGATAAATTGATGATCCATCAGCATGGTCTGGGGTTAAAAGAGCTGTACATAAGTTGGGAAAAATATTAAGAAATCTAGAAAAATAATCTATATTATCAAAGAATATCCACAAGTTCCTCAAAGTTGATTTACCACCTAATCTAAATCTACCTTTTAATTCCTATTTTAAGCCGAATTGCTCACATTTATTGTGAAGACATCCATGGAGGGTGCTCTCTCCTTATCCATCTTTCCTCATCTGGAGGTGTGAAGGAGAAGCATCATTGTAAAGCACAGGGCATCACTGAGTATCCCAACAGTCACAGCAAAAAGTATAAAGGTTCCCTGTGTCTGTCTCTGGTGGAGCCTCTGCCTTCATGCTCAGCGCCATCTCCAAGTGTCCTTCCCCTACAGGAGCACAGTATTAAGGTTGTTGGTGGGAGATAGGCCATGCAGCCCTAAAGCATGGAGGGCCATGTGCAGAAGAGAGAGATGATTAGATTATAAAGTTGATTGGCGACTCTCAGGAGAAAAGTACCTAAATTTGTGAGGGGGTTTGGCCTATCTCCCCACTTGGTGACTAGAAATTCTGCAGCTGTCCACATCGTGCTTGGCCTCTCTCAGATGTGCAGTAGTGTGACTGGTTCAGGCTGTCAGTGAAGAGACAGATGTATGAGGCCCAAACCAGAAAAATGCCAGAAGAGAATGGGCAGGACACCAAAATGTAGCTCAGGGGGCCTGCTAGGAGCTGGGAGCAGGGCCAGTGCAGAGTTGGGGACAGTAATGAGAGATGCCCAAGAATGATATGACAAGCAGGAATGTCATTCTGTGAGTCAGAGTGAAAGTCAGAACAGTTTCATGGAAATGTAATTTTAGGACCGAGTGTGACAGTCTGATCTGGACGTCTTCTCATGGTCTGGTGATTTCTCATGGTGCTTTTGTTGAAGGAAAAGTCCTGGGAGAGTTCAAGCTCTTTCTTAAAGGCATGGCTTTGCCAGTCTTTTGTGGGCATGCTACACCACGTCAAACAGGGAAACGGAGATGTGTACAAAAGATATTGATCTCCTGTTTACAGACCCTGGTGTGCAAATAGGACGACTGTCTTTGTCTTCTGTCATGCTACAGACATTTCCATTTTGATCACCCTTTCTACCAGTTGCAGAAACTTAGCTAAGTCCTTTCATTGTATCCACAATCCACTAGTTTCTGTCTAGTTTGTAAGGAACATGGCAGGTGGCAAGACACTCTGCCGTCCACTGAGATGTTAGTGAACACATCTGGTCTTTGGCATTCTTTCTTCTGAGCTCAAGGGTGGTTCAAGTCTACCAGCTTCCCCTCCACACTTTCCATCCCTTCCCAAAGCATGTAGGGACTGTTCTGTTGCTTCCTTCCCAAACTAGGCCTGGGAATGCATATCACAGGAAAGACCTGCCATTGCCCCTTTGTAAGGAATCGTTAACAAGTCCCCTTTCATGTGTCTGTTGAATGTATCTCTTTCCTTCCAGCTCAGAGACATTGGTGGGAGGGTATCCTGGATCACAAGCTATTCTTCCCTATCTACCATTGAAGGCACACAGTTTATACCCAGGCTAAGATTGAAGATTTGAAATAAAAAAGAAACATGGGCTTTTATAGAACAAAACAAAAATTCAGATTTTTAAAATGCTAGACATTTTTTTGTAGACATTTTTTATTCTTGACCTTGCTCTCTCTGCTTTTTTTTTTAAGCAACATTATCCCTTTCTTGAGGCAATTAATGATGAAAAGTGGAGTCGTGGGTGGAAAGACCTTTTGGGGAAGATGTCATTTAATCTGTCCTAACTTTCAGACTGCCTGATTGGGAACCTTGGTTGGATAAGCTGTTTTTCATTTTTCTTGAGCAAAGGTGGCTCCCAAGCATTCTCAGGCGGGGAGAGCTAGAGAATTTGCATATAACTGTTTGGAATTCAGGTGGGACAATGATGAGTGAAATGCAGTTAGGTTTCTCCAGCAGTGAAATTTCAGGTCCACAGAGACAGGGGCTTTCATTCTGCCACACAGAAAGGGCAGGCAAAATGTAACTGAGGAAGATAGTGTATAAAGAGAAATTTGCAAAGACTACTCTGCTCTGGCATATTCCAGGGAGAAATACTCAGATGTGGGTGCAGCAGTCCCCATGAGGGTGAAACCTAAGATGAGGAGGGGTAGTGGAGGAAATAGCTATCTTTGAGAAAGCAAGACTGATGAAGTTTTCAGTCCAAATGACCAGTAATTTCTAGTTTCTAAGTATAAGCTTTTGCATTTGGGACCATGCCTTTTTAAAAAAAAAAAAAAACCAAAAACTTAAATTGCTTTTACTGACAACAGACATTGCCAGATTTATCCACACAACTAGTGTTCTAAATACCGCATAAAGATGCAGCAATTGGCCAGATTGTGAAATAACCTGCTATAATTGCTTTTATTTGTTTTAATCCTTTTGAACAAACAACCTTTCTTTTTTGCCCAAAATATAAAGAGAAGTTGAAATTTTATGCTTGTTTTTCCAGGGAAAAACAAAAGAAGACAAAATAAGGTATTTTTTTGATTAACGAAGCCAGATACTCCTTTTTAGCAGTTTGGGCAGCCTAATTGATGGGGAGAGGTCTGGCAGCTGGAAAGGGTGGAAGAAGAAAGGTGGTGAGCTCCAAGGTCAAGGGGAGGGGTTAAAGGCACACCCATTTCTTGCTGGAGTAGATGAGTGGGAGATAAGGCTTAGTTAAAGGGGAGAAACAATTGCAAAGGCATCTCCCTGAAAATGACCCCATGTTGTGTCCTGATTTCTAGTTCTCAGGATCCCAGGAAGCTGCAAGCATTGACCTTCATTCTTGGAGATTTCTCCTTGCCGGTTTGAGGATAAACCTTGAGCTGAAGTCTGTATATGTTTGCAAGAAGAAAAAATTGTACTACCTTTTCTTTCTTTCCTTTTTTTTTTTGTTTTGTTTTTTGAGACAGTGTCTTAGTCTGTTGCCCTGCGTAGAGTGCTGTGGCATCATAATTCACAGAAACCTCAAACTCTTGGGCTTAGAGATCCTCTTGTCTGAGCCTCCTAAGTAGCTGGGACTACAGGTGCCCACCATGACACCTGGCTAGTTTTTCTATTTTTAGTAGAGATGGGGTCCTGCTTTTGCTCGTTCAAACTCCCGAGCTCAAACGATACACCCTCCTCGGCCTCATAGAGTGCTGGGATTACAGGCGTGAGCCACCATGGCGGGCCTACTTCTTGTTTCTTATAAAAGAGAAAGAATAGCCCTCAAGTCTTACTTCTCAAAAGAAGTAAGAAACATTTTGTGTGTGGAGGAAAACATTTTGTGTGCAACTAGACCACAGAAATATTCTTGGGGATTTTTAAAAACTTTATTTAGGTTTCTCTGCACTTCAGACATAGCTCTCAATAATATCATGGGTCATTTTCAAACTGGGTGTTCTTTTCCTTAAAATGATCAAAGGGAACTGCTTATTATCCAGGGTCAGCTTATTAACTGGAGACAGACTCTTCCCCAATTATGGTACCTCTCACGTTCAATTCTTACTGAGTTCTAGGCGGAGTCCAGAATGGGGAGGAGAGGAAGAGTATAGTCAAAGGCCAGGGCTGTCTGCAGCTAACTAGCTTGGTGACCTTGAGTAAACCCTCTGATCTTTCTGCACCTTCTCTCATCGGCAAATCGAATGAGGTGAGGTAGTTCCACAACCCCCTTCTTTCAGCTTCTCCTAATTTTTTAGAACTGCTAAATCATTATATGCATGAAATGATTTACTTTTGTTCTGTTTGAAATAATGAAGCCCATTTTCTAAGATCTCCATCTCCCTACATTTCTGTTAAGCAAGATCTAACAGCCTTTGATATCTCTCTCTCGGCCTGCTTTCTAGGGAACTGCACAAATGATATCATTTGATTTTGTGAAGACACTTAGTCAAAAATTGTCACCGAGTGCCTTATGCTTTTCTACAATGCTTCCAGAGCCAAATCCCAAGGGCAGGCATGTCAGACATAAAATAGAAGGGGAGGTGGGGAGGTGTGTGACGCAAATTGAAAAGGTGAGTGGTGGGTGTGTGAAGACAGCCACCAGAAAGCAGGCTCCTTCTCTGCCCTGAGGGCAAAAAATTATCTTTATACAGGGTGAACAGAAAGTCTGTGTGCAATTTAAATTTGTACACGAACTTTATGTCCACGCTGTATACACACACTTACACACACGTTCTCCTCTCCTCTTCCTCTCTCCCTCTTCCTGTCTCCCCCTCCTTCTCTCTCTCCCTCCTTCTCTCTCTTTCTTTCATAAGATGATATCAGAAGGGGGTCAGAAGAAAGGCTTTTAGCACATGCTGAGCACCCACCCTGTGCCAGGCACAGGCTAAACTTTTACATACCATAAGGATGTTTGTCCCATTTCATAGACAAGGAAATTGAAGCACAAGGGAGCAGTCTGCCCAAACTCACACTGTAAATAAGTGACAATGACTGAAATTTTAAGCCAAAAGGAAAATAACAATTAAATAATTGCAGGTAAAACTCCTATTGCCTTTTAAATCTGTCCCTTCCCCCTCATTCTTAGAAATAGTAGACATTATTTCACTCAGCAACAAGCTTTAGACACCTATCGATGCTAGTAAAGGGCAACAAGCTTTAGACACCTATCGATGCTAGTAAAGGAGGGAAAACCTCATTCATTTCAGCAGCTATGTCATGTTCATGGTGTGGGTCTGCCCAAAATTAATTTATTCAACCTTTTCCTTATTTTTCATTCTTAAAAATATTCTATAGTAAGCATTTGTGTACCTGCCCCAGTGTTTATACGTAAGAGTGGTTTCTCTAGGCAGGTGCAAAAAATGAAGCATTTATCTGTGGATAAGTGTATGTGTATATATACATATGTTATATTTATGTATGTGTATTATGTATACCCACATTTGTGCATATTTCTACCACATATTTATATACTGGTATATGTGTATAAGTTTCCGTATTTCTTAGGTGCCTACCAATTTGCCCAAAATGGCTGTCATATTACCCATACCCCCAATATTGTATAAAAATTGTTTTTCTCATATTGTCCCCAACGTTTGATGTTATCAAACTTTATACACTTGCTAAGCTACTGTTACACTATTTTTTATGTGCATTTCTCTGATGCGTTTGAGAACCTCTCAGAAAGATCAAAATAAGTGAAGGAAGAATAGGTCATCCTTGCCCTGTGCTGTGCAGAAAGTCAGGGCATTTCTGGCTGAAGAGGAGGCTGTGGGTCGTTTGACTAGAAATATAGGAGAGGAAAGGGCGGTAAGATCACAGTATCATTAAGAATTCGCTTGGGGGTTATAAAACAAGGCTGAGCAGCTTCTTTAAGCATGGAAGTGATGACACTCAAATCTATCAGAATACTCACCCAGAAATCAGGTCTGAATTTACAGCCATAATATCTATCTTTGGATTCAGTTTTATGTTTTTATCCCTGATTTATGTGTGTACCTTCCTTAGCATCCCATATCTCAAGCAACATAAATGTGTTAAAGTGATAGGATTTAGCAAATATGTTATGGTTACCATCTTTGTTCCCAAGAGGAATTTGGAAATCTGACAAATATGATAGCTTTCATTTTCAAGACCCATTTTCTGAGTCGTTTCACTAACAAGTCTCCTGATTTACCATGCCATTAACAAAAATAATTCTTTCCGGACAGCAGTAAAATAAGTGAATTAGCATAATTTACAGCTTTCTCAAGATACATGTAGGTACCTGTTAAGAAAAAAAGGGACAGGTTTTTGATTAACTGATACATAGACTTGCATTTCGACATCCCAGTTCATTCTCCACAAGCCCATCTATAAAGGACAGCACCCCTCAAGGAAGGAGCCCGGCATCTCAGCACAGTCTCTTGTTTGCCAACAGTGATTAGGAATGACTTAGTTGCTGACAACTCTTTTTTTGTTTATTGAAGGAGGAAACCTTTTCTGCTTCTAGCTGAGGACATAGTGCCTATTTTTCAAATGTGATTTTATCCAGCAACAACTTTTGAATATGTACACAGTAATGTACATAGTGCAACTAAAGAAAGAGTAACCTGTAAGAAGCGGAGACAGAATGGTTGAGAGCTTGGGGCAATAGCTCATTAGGCAAGACCTGTCCTTTTCCTTAGCTAAAGTCAGGGAAGAGACAGATGTCTGCCAAATAGAAGGAGAAAAGGAGAGAGTCTTCTCAGTAAGATGTCCAGTGATGAGCAAAGCAGTGGAAAGATTCCTGTAGTCCTTGGGTATTTTAATTCTCTTCTTCATAATCCTTATTTTAAGAAGATCTCAAAGTGTTTGGAGGCTCATTAAAAAGTCCCATCTCTGGAATGAGAGATTCCCAAGATGAAAGGGTGCTATTCTGTGGCAGTGTAGAAGTAGTGAGGCCATCGATGGAGTGGAGTAGTGGGCCTCAGAAACTCTGAGGCCCCACAGTATGATTCTTAGCTTCCATGGCTGGTCACAGGCTAAACAGAGACTATTCTTGAGAGATCAGGGTTGAGGGTCTGTTCCCAAGACTTTAGTCAGCTGTGTGCTTTGGAGGTAAGAGCATGAGGTAAGAGAGAGGAGAGAAGTGAGAGGCCCAGCTGTTCAGAGCCTCATAGGTCATGGGAAGGATTTTGGTCTTATCCTAAGAGCAGTGGGGAGCCATGAACAGGATTCAGGGTTTGTGTGTAGGGAAACAGTTCAGGACATGGTGATATCAATGTCAGATTTCTCTGCAACAGCAATTTGGAGAATAATGATGGTTCTTAACTTTGTATGTGTGTGCGCGCCACGGTTCTGTCAGTAGCGGGAGCCTACGGACTGCATCTCAGATATCATGTTTAGATGCATAGAGTAAAATACTTAAAATTATAATGTAACCCACTTATACAATGTCAGAGTTTAATATTATGGTACGTTTGTTAAAATATTAATGAAACATTTGTAGTAGAGTAATGTATATGCGTAGGTATGCTGGAACTGGCTCATTCTTATCAGCTTGTAAAAGCTGATTGTGCAAATCCTTTCCTAAATCCATGCTCAGTGTCACCAAATTAGCAGCTCAAATGCAGCCTTGGGGCAAGTATTGATGCCATGGAAATTATGAAACATTAAAAATCAGGACTTTTCTCCCAAAGAGCCAGTTGTTAAACATTTAGCACGATACCAAGGTGTATATACTTCTTTATCAACGCCTGAAATAACAGGCTTTGGTGGAAGGTTTAAAACTATCATAATTTTTAAGTAATGATGAATATAAATCACATTTCAGGATATTTTCAGCGAGTGTAATGTGTCATGATAACATTTGTTTCTATAACAGTGCCAAACACATGTACTGCTGACACTACTGTGTTTCGTTGGCTATGTTCATAAAGGGGTTGCTAAATTTTAGTTAGATATTAATGCAAATAAGGGTGCATTTTCCTTCATTTACAGAGCCTTTGACCCAGAGTGTCCATAAAATGGGAAAGAGGGGAGCCAGGATGCCAGTGGGTAGGCTGTAGCAGTTACCGTGCTGTCATGGTGTCCTGTATTCAAGTGGAGGAGGGACGGATGTGCACAGAATTAGAGATGGTTCGTGGAGAAAGTCCATGTGAATCTGGGATGTAGAGATCTAGGGGGCGAAGGGGCCTGTGATGCATGTGGTTTGGGGATCGTGCTGGAGACAGGAATGTATCTCTGAAGCCACCAAGGATGGTGTTTGAACCCGTATTCTGCCTCTCAAGATGTGGATGCTAAAACCGTATTGTAGATATGGAGTCTCTTAAGCGTCAAAGGGCTCAAAAGTGGCATTAGCTGGCAGGCTCTTTTTAAGTGCAGAAAGTGCTTTTCTGTAGAGACTGCTCTGAGCTACCCAGGGTTAAGATAAAAGGCTTTAGAAAAAGTAACAGCTTCCTGGGGGCCGTTTGTGGCCACCCACCTCACCTCCTTGGCCATACTGACCCCAGACTGCCAGGACAGGCTTTCTGCAATTCTTTCTCCATGTCCTCACAGATCCCATGAGGAACAGGGTTTTAAAGCCCCATCTATGAAACAAACTGTAACCACACATTCCAGTGAAGACCACCTGACGGTCCCTGCCCCACGACCTCCACCAACTGTGTCACGTTAGAAAAAGCACAGACCTTGATGCTCGGTCAGTCCTGTTCAGACATCAGCTCCATCTTAACTGATTGTGGGACCTGGAACAGTCTCTTATCCTTTCTGGGAATCAGTTTTTTCATGTATTCATCAGGAATAATCTTCCCTACCTCATAGAACCAGTGCAGAGATGAGACCCATCTGTTTAACACGTGCCCAAGGACCTCCTCCCACCCTGGCTGCTGCGCCAGGCTCTGGGGTCTCCCGGCTCCAAACAATCATGGCCACTGCCCTCAAGGAGCCAATAGTGGGAGAGTGGCTATGTCAAAGTGCTTAGCTGTGACATGTGGTCTCTGTCCCCAGTTCCTCTCATAGATCTCCTAAATTCTTTGGAGGCTAATTTTGGTTCTAATGTGCTAACTCTTGGTGGGTTCCTGGATAGCACCATGATGAAGTCTGGTTTCCAGAGAAAACAACCCCCATGCGATTAGGGAATGGAAACTTTTAGTGCCCCCGGACCAAGAACAGGAGAGGGGCTGAAGGCCGAATGGATCACCAATGGCCAATGGTTTGATTGATCGTGTCTATGTCATGAATCCTCCATGATATCCCAGAAGGACCAGGCTTAGGGAGCTCCACGATTGCTGAGCATGTGGAGGACCCACGGAGGGTATGGGGGTTCACAGCCTTCCTGCAGACCTTGCCCGTGCATCTCTTCATCTGACCATCTATATTCTGTGTAATATCCGTTATAACAAATGGGTAAACAAAAGTCCCTTCCTGATCTGTTCTATAAGCTACTCTAGCAAATTAATTGAACCCAAAGAAGAGGTTGTGGGAACCCTGATTTACAGCTGGTTCATCTGAAGTGCAGGTCACAACCTGCACTTTGCAACTGGCACCTGATAGAGGGGGAAGTCTTGGGAGATTGTGCTCTTCCTTACCTTGTGGGATCTGACTGTCTCTTGCTAGACAGTGTCAGAATGTATTCACTGGGGAATTGCTTGATGGATGGGGGAGGGGGGACTCCATGTGCCTCGTGTCAGAAGTGTCGTGCTGAGCAAGGTGTAAAAGGAGCAACAACACCCACTTAATAAATACCTCATTTGGGTCTTTTCTTGATGCCCCCAACTCAGCTGAGCACACCCTGATCACCCTGCCTGCACGTGCCATAGGGTGCTAGGAGGTGCTGTGTGGCTAGCAGGTGCTCTGTGGGGGATGGAACAGCGGGCAGTGGAGTAAGGGACAGAGACATGGTCAGCTGCACACAGCCCCACATTCCTAGTCGCAAGCCTTGCTTCTTCTTCTGTGCCTCGGTTTCTTCACCTGTATGATGGAGACAATAATGGTGCACACTTCTGAGGGTGCTTATGAAGACTTAATGAGCTAGTAGTATATGCCAAGTGTTTAGAATAAAGCTCAGAACTTGGAAAGCACCCAGTGAATGAATGCTAGGTATTAGTCCCGTTGTAGAAACAAGCCGCTTTCATGAAAGCCCACCAATCTCCAAAGGGAATCCCAGAGGAATAATGAGCAGAAATTCTGCACCAAACACCCTTGGCTGTGATGCCATTCATAGTCTCTTCCCTTTGTTAATCCTGGGTCTCCTATGCAGATCCCCTACCATGGGAGTGACCCTAATAATATGCTGTCACTTTGCTGGGTACCATTTGTTGACCACCCATTATACTGTGAGGTCTCAATAGCTTTAATTACAATAATTTGAGGTTTGTTCAAAGCATTATATTCCAGATAGTTCACGGATGCTTTTAATTTAATTAGATGCAGTTTAACACCACAGACTGTTGGGGAAAAGGAAAATGCTGTTCTTTCTGAATGCAAGACACATTTTTAGGACTGATAAAGTACGGGACTGCGTGTTGTTTCAGAATAAAAAGAAATGTATCACAAGTGATGTGACAGTAAACAGATGCTGGGAAGCCTTGGTCTGAGGCACTGTGGCCAGAAACAGGGTCAGTCCAGTTTAAGGGAAGGAGGTGTGTAGAGTCATCCTCCCAGACAAGTTAGGAGCCCAAAGGCTGACCCCACAGGGGCCTCTCTCCTGCCTCGCTCACAGTGGGGGCCTTCCTGGAAGCAGAAACCCAGGCCAGCTTTCCAAACAGGGGCATCCTCTTCTCTCTCTGTTGTTATTTGTAGCAGTAAGTATTCACTGCCTTCTGAATTCATCCACTCATCAAATACAGAGGGTGCCAAAAAATGTATACACATTTTTTTTTGAGACAGAGTCTTAAGCTGTCACCCTGGGTAGAGTGCCATGGCATCATAGCTCACAGCAATCTGCAACTCTTGGGCTCAAGCGATTCTCTTGCCTCAGTTTTTCTATTTTTAGTAGAGATAGGGTCTTGCTTTTTGCTCAGGCAGGTTTTGAACCCATGAGCTCAAGCTCTCCACCCACCTCAGCCTCCCAGAGTGCTAGAATTATCGGTGTGAGCCACCATGCCTGGCATATCATTTGCTGTCTTGTATGTTGTATCTTGTGTCTCTTATAACTGCAGAAGTCAAATATGAGTTGGGTATTACAATTTTAATACAGTTTTTTCCTTTCTTAAAATGTCTGTATGTTTTGGCACCCTCTGTTTTTATTGAGTTCTTATTATGTGCCGCATACTAGGAGTCAGCAGTGGACCCAGGGACAAAAACTCCTACCCTGAATGGGCTTCTATGCCAGAGGAGAAGAGAAAGGCATAAGTAAAATCTGTGTTTGCATTTGTGCATGGAGCTGGCAAAGGCTGGGGAGGAGCAGGTGGAACTTTATATGAGGAGTCGGGAAGGCCTTGGTGAGAGGTCAACATTTGAGCTAAGTCTTGGGCAAAGGAATAACGGATGTGCCAGGCTGAGTTAACAGTTTCTTCAAAAGTCCTGAGGATGGAGGGTGCTGGGTGTGTTGGAGGAAGACCAAGGAGGTCAGCAGAAAGTGAGGGGAAACCATAATAGAGCATGCAGTTCAAAAATAGCAGAGTGAAAATTTATTTGTTTCCTATAGTTCATTTGTCAGGGTTTAGACTTTATGTCACTATCACCCCCCATTACCATCACTACCACCCCCTACTGAGTATCTGCTGGGAACTCGAGGGGAAAGGGTCAGAATCTCTGTCCTCCTAGAACTCAGACTGCACAGGTGACAGTGCAGGGACAGTGTGGTGCTTACTAGCAGTGCGTTAAGCTCAGACGCTCTCAGACTGTAAGGGCGTTCAGGGTGGGCAGGAAACATGGCCAACGGGAGCCAGCATGCAGGAGACTCCCTAGACCACAGATGAGACATCAAAGCCTTGAGGCCGTCATGAGGTCTTCAGAAGTCAACCAAGTACATGGGTCAGGTTGGGGCTTGTTTTGCTACACAGAGAAGCCCCATCTGCACTTTGTCTTGCCCCTCTCACTTGTCTCCCCACCCTCCTCCACTTTCACTGGGTGGGGGGGTGCACATTCCTTTTTCTGATTATAATCTTGGACTTACAGAAGGTTTTCTCTTGTGAGTTCTGGTCCATCCCTGCTTCTAACCACTATATGGATCCCCCGTTCTGGTTTATCACAGCAGCTCTCATCAGTGGAGTGTGCTCACTCTCTTTAGGAGAGCATTTCTGCTAAGTCCATTGACTAGGCACACAGCCTGTGAAATCTACACTCTGGGCTCCAGTTGTCTCCAAGGAGAAAGGATGATAAATCTAACAGTGACGTACACAAACATACTCACAGGTGCATGATTAGATTCCAACAAATGCACATGCAGACAGTGTATACATACACATAGAGTCATGTGCAAATACACGTGTACATTCGTGAATGAGTATACACACATCTGTGTATATAAATGCATGCACAAATGTGTATGCTAATGTATATACATGCCTATAATTATGAATATGTGCCTATAACTATGCATACGTGCATACACACATATTTACATATAAATGTAGGCATGTACACATAGTCTTCTAGATGAACAAACATTTGTAAGTATATACAGATATAGGACTTATGCACAGTGCACATGGGTTGGAATGCAGGTGCTCACCCATACATGTGGGATGGTGTGTGCATATGTGTGTGTATTTTAGGAAGCCTAATTGTCCTGGGGCTTTCCATCTAGTCTCCCCTTTTATATATGCCACTGCACTGCTGTGCATGTGGTACCATTATTCCTGTTGAATAGATGAGAAATTGGAGGCTCTAGAGCTGTACGCTTCTTGTTCAAGGTCGCACAGCTAGTAAGTTGTGAAGCTGATATTCACACCAAGGTCTAAAAGGTAAGAAAGCCCATTCCATTCCAATGCTTAAGAGATGTTAACAGAAAGAGGGCAAAACAACAACAAAATCAAATAAACCACAAGTGTGGTCCTTGAGTTACTCACAGACAATAAATGCAGAGAAATGATTAGTATATAACATGGTAATTTCCATAAAAGAAAAAGAAAACGTTCTAGAAGAGCATAGAAATGAGCAGGGCGTTTGAGGGAGCTGTTGAAGGATGAGTAGGTGTTTTCTAGAAAGGGGTAGGGGAGCAAATGGTTTTGCATCCCACTTAAAGTTATAGTTTTCCTTACAACAACATTGCCAGTGTTTGCCTTTTAGAGGTGCTCAAAAGGTTTAACCTGCCTTTGGCTTACTAGCCATAGAAATGGGGCATTTTACGAAGAAAGACAGTAGGGTCCCTGACACCTGACCACAGGCATCTTTCCAGGGCAGGTCTCTGGAAATGGCAGCTCCCACCCTCTCTCCCTGACCTTGTGTCTGTGGATTCTGGAGGCTGTGTACAAACACCAAATCTGCTGTTAGTGGTGTCATAACTGAATATGGGAGAAAATGTGGCTCAGTCAAATGAGTCCTAGCTTTCTGAAACATCTGCAGTGACGAACCTGCCGTCCTCCACAAATGGCTGTTTTACTAGGAGGTGCTGACAGTCACTGTGTGGCCACTCTTTCAGCATAATCACTGGGCATGTGCGATCGCTTCTGTTTACTCAGTCCTAAGAAATACAAGATTGAGTTTTATGAGAAAGGGGAAAATGCACATTCCACACAGAGGCTGGATGCATTTCATTGTTTAGGGTGTTTTTATTACCTGAAAGGAATCTTCTGATTGCTAGGTGACTAATCCCGTAATTACAAAAACAATCAATTAATTGATCTAAGTTAATCAGATAATATATTTTATCCTGCTAAGCATGAAGGCATATTTCAAGTAACTTTCCAAATAAAGAAGGCTTTGGACCTTTGTAGCCACCCAGTAGGGACAGTGACACAGATTCTAGTATCAAATGCTGATTCCCAAATCAACAAATGTTAGAATTAATATCTAAGGCGCAGGGCACTAGGAGACAACCTGTTCTATCTGGTTCATTATGCACAGAGCTCCCAACCCATCTGCATCTCACTGTTTCTCCAACCTCTTTGTCCCAGACTTATCCCTATCTGGAGATGGGACTTTCCTAACTTCTTGGCTGGCCTCCCTCTTTCCCTCTTTCTAGCCATGGTTTGTTGCAGGGCTAGCAGCCCAGGAGATAGGGAATTAGGATACCTGAATGGTGGCAGAGTTTCCCTTAGGGAGATGTCACTGGGCAGAGACCAGAAGGCGTTGAAGGGACGGGAAGGATTTTCCATCCTTCCCCCTTCTCTTCCCCCTTCTCCCTTCCTCAGTATCTTTTCAGTGCCTACAGTTTTTTAAGCAGTTTTTAAGTACTTGAAGTACATCAGTGAACATTCTGGCAGACGAGACACATAATAAACACACAGCATTTTTGAAGGTGTTAAATACAACAGGAACAGAAAAGGCAGAGCAGAGTAAGAGGGCTTGCTGGAGGTGGGTGGGGCAACCTGCTGGTGTTAAACCGGTCTCAGCATTGTTTCAGAGAAACAGCAGCAGAAGTGGATGAAACCACACTGGAACTTTAAACCACGGGTTCTTAGACAAAGGATTGAAAGACGTGCCGCCAACAAACACTCAAACTAACAGCACCAGCAAACACTAGAGCAGACCAGGGCAAGCTGATCTAACCCTCTGGCTTAGGACTGGTCCTGGCAAGGACATTGACTGCCTCTCGTAGGAAAAAGCACAAGAGAAAAGCCTTGGTTGCCAGAAGATGCGCCCCTTACCCACGCCACGTTAAGACGTTCAGAGTTTATTGAAAGACACGGAAAAGCTCTACAAAGTTAAGACAAAGCCCAAGGCAGAGGAGTGGCAGAAATGGCTCACCACCCGCTGCTTACACTCCTACTTCCTATATATTCTATAAACTACATTCATCTATATGGAGATTCTTTTTTTAATCCTTATTTATCATCTTAACTGCTCCCTGTGGGGTGGTCAGTATCAGTGCCA
The DNA here is from genome assembly GCA_963574655.1 of Perodicticus potto. Lineage (NCBI taxonomy): Eukaryota > Metazoa > Chordata > Mammalia > Primates > Lorisidae > Perodicticus > Perodicticus potto. Next base: position 40,549 of record CAUYRH010182351.1, read on the forward strand.
TGTGACCTGTGGTTCCACCTGCGTTTAGACAAGTTCCTCCCTTTGTTGAAACACTAATTTTCTCTTGTGTGACTGCTCTATACTTTGTTCTGCTAATTTTTAACTTTCTACGAGGGTTTCTCCCTCCTTTTAAAAGGTTCTCCTTCATAGAGATGGGTACGCAGTAGTCAGATGGGCCAGGAACAGACCCTGGCTCTGCTGGGGGCTTGCCATTTATGTGGACCCATTACCAACATCGCTTAGTTCCTTCAACTTTAAAACAGGGATAAGTAGGGGGACCACACCTAAGCATATTACAAATACAAGTTGGATCTATTTTAGGTGTAGAACATAAATGTCTCAATGCTGTAATTGGGTAAATGAGGTGAGGGCTATGTTGATTAGTAGGACATGAGCACTCCAATTTGTATGTACAAATAATCAATACATTGAATCCCATAATGGCATAAATATATTCATGATCTATGTACAAATGACTTAATAAAGAAAAAAGAAAAACAGGGATAGTGGTGTCTACAATGTGGGAAAGTGAGGAGGAATGAAGGAGGTACTACCAAAGTATCAGTGCTCTGTTTGTCCCCCTTAAAATGACACCCCCACCACAGAGGAATTGAAATAGTAGGGCACATAAAGCAGTAAGCACAGGGTCTGGTGCCTGGTGAGTATTCCGCACCTGCAGTCTTCTGTAATCATAAGAGGGCAGCAAGAAGGACTTTGCACGCTGTACCCTTACAATGCTGCAGGAATTGTTCTGAACACTCTGTAGACATTAAATCCTTATGACTCTGTGAGGTAGGAACATATTTACATCCATTTTATAGATAAAACTGGGGCACAGAGACTCTAAATAATCTCACTAAGATCTTATAACTGTAAAGTTACTGGAGGCAGAATTTGAACATGGGCATTCTGATTCTAGAACTGCACTGCAATCATTCCCAGAGCCCAGGCTATGGAAAGAAACCATTCATTACTCATTCAACAAAATTTCTTTGGATTAATATAAAGGTGCATATGATTAGGTATCCAGAAGAAAAAAAATAATTCTCCCATTCAACAAATGTTTATTGAGGGTCTATTTAGTGACAAATACTAAGAAGATAGAGGGGAAAAGATAGACAGGCTCTCCTCCTGTCAAAATATTCTTGATGTAAATGTGAGACTCCCTCTATATCTGCCCCAGGGATCTGGGTCTGAAAAGACATTCTTTAATAAGGATGATACATTCATGCCCTGAATTTTCTGGAGGCAGCCCTGGATGTAAATATTCCCTTACTGGACCATGCACACCAATGTTTGACTGCAAAAAATGTGGCATGTTATATTCATTAATATGAATAAGCCTGCCCTTTCTCTGTCAGAATCCTTCCCTAGAAGTCTTTACCAATGAGGGCTGAGCCTTGTGACTTTAATGATGAGCTCCTTATTAGATGAAGCAATCAATTGTATTGGGAATGATCGTTATTGGCAAGCTGGAGACCAGCCACTGTCGGGGGGAACAGGAGCCTGAGGAAGGCTGCAAACTGATGACTACTTAATCCTTGAACTTCGACAGCAAAAATATTAGTTAAAGATCTGTAATGCTTTTGCAGTTCTCATCTGACATTTTCCCCACATCATTATTTTTCTGGTTTTACTTTCAAATTCCCCATAGGATCATTGACACGAAATTCAGAGGGGAAATTTGGAACCTTAATGACTGTTTAAAGCAAATGAGTAAGTGTCCTTTCCAAGAGGAAATTGCCTTTATGATATTGGCATGAGGCTATTTTTAAAATTTATACTAATGAGGAGGTGACTTGAGGTAGATGACTGAATCTCCCAAGCTTGGAGTTGGCCCATGCACCCCTGTGAACCTGGCCTCTGGGTGAGCTCTGAGTGGCCTTGTGAGGCTAGGTCTAGGTTCAGGCAAGGCCTGCCTGTATTCTTTCTTCCTCTTACTGATTAGATCACTGACCTCAAGCACGGACTGGACACTGGGCTTGTGACAGTAGGCATCGTCAGTCGTGGAGTTGCTGTCTAAAAACAAGAAACACCCCACGGAGTCATACTGCTCATAGGTGTCTAACTAAAAACCTAGATAAGTCCCTTGAGAAAATGAGAACAATATTCCATGACCTTAACTGACAGGACTCTGACCCTGTCTGAGGGTTAGGTGTGGCCACAGAAGGCTTCCCTAAAAAGAAACACTTGCCGTGAATCTCAAATGAAGCGTAGAATGTAGAGAAGTGAAGGAACGGCCTAAGAAGAAATAGTTTCAGGAAGAGGAAAGAACAAGGGTTACAAGAAGTGTGTGCTCCCCTCAGACCATCCGTGTTCCCCAGTCCTGGGGTTTTCTCTCCTGTGATATGAGCGTGTGTGGCAAAGGGAACCATGCTCCTCTCTGGATTGGCGCCTGCCCACAGAGCAGGAAGGTTCTCCCTCGGTTATGCTGTGCCTAATGGGTATTGAGTGCTTACTACAGAATAGGCCCTGCTTCAAGATCTTTATCTGAACTAACTCATTTGACCTCCAGGGATGTTAGCCTCACCTCACTAAAAAAAGTTATGTTAATAATAATCAAAAGATCAGCCAACACATAAGGTCAATTAATCACCATAAATTTGCACTAACAAATAAGCAAAATAAACAAAACATGAATCCTCCCCAACATCTATGAAAAGAGAGCATGTTGAGTAAATATTGGATTGTCTGCCCGAATGAATGCTGTGCAGCTCTGAAAGGGAATGGGGGAGTATGGCCTTAGACTATTTTGGAATAATGTCCAATTATGCTATTAAGGGGGAGAGACTAAGATGGAAGATCACCTTACAGAGGAAGGGGTGTTAGGGCTGGCCGAGGGTGAACAGGTAGCCTAGGAGTGGCTGAGGGCAGAGAGTAGGAACCAAATTGTAGCTGGTAACTGTTGTCTAGTGGTGACATACACAGTAAGGAGGTCCTAGTGGACCTGGCTCCCTGACCCAGAGCTCATTATCACCTAATTAGCATAGCATGGTCATATCCTGTCATTAAGGATTCTGGGGAGGAAGCAGGAACAGGAAGAGAAATGGTTATATAACCAACCTGTTATGTAACCTGTTACATAACCCCAAATCATCAATCACTCCATAGGTGGGACACAAATACCAGTTCTGACAGAGGAAGGTGGGACAATGGTGAGCACATGACCTGTCTCAGACTCCATGGTCTTTCCTCCTCTGCTTCTGGAACATCCGTTCATTGTGTTCCGCTTTGTGGAGCGTCCTTCTCCACTCACATCATATAGCCTCTTCCTTTTTCCTGGAATAAACTTTGTGGGATTGCATTCCAGCTGAGGCTGGAATCATCTGGAAGCTTGCTTGCTCACATGAGCTTGTCTGGAATGGAATGGGGGAACAAACAGCTGGGGGTCAGAAGTGCAACAGTGGGGGTTCCCTAGATATCATATCTGTCCTCCCCGTCCCCCTCCATGGTCTTTCTAGGATGAAAGCCACTAGGTAGCTGTACTTCTTACAAATTGGCCCAGGGCTCCAAGAGTGTTTGTCCCAAGAGAGGCTAGGCAAGCTTACGATTTGGTCTCAAAAGTCACACAGTGTCACTTTTTCCATATTCCATTTTTGGTGGTGGTAGGGGAAGTTATAAGACCCACACAATTTTAAGTAAGGTGGGGGAGCCCAAAAGGGGGGGATGGTGTACGCTTTACCTCTTAGATCTGAAAGGCATGCATGACTACAAATACTGTTATGGCCATTTACCTAAAGTGAAAAGTACAGAATAAGGTTGAGGAGACTAGGTTTTGCATAACCTAGTTTAAAAAACAAAAAACAAAACAAAATTTAAAAAGTACTTCTATAGTTCAAAAATCAAAGAAACAATTGAAATTAAATGTGTACTCAGATGATAGCACAACCCCTGGAGAGGAACTAAAGAGGCAAGGGGAGATCTCAGACTGTTTCCAATAATTCTGCTGTTGAAGGTAGTGTGGTGTTACATCACATCATTCTGTGTGTTGTAAGATAAAGCAAATGAGTATGTTCATTTGCAGGAGAGTTAGAATTTTGAGGTGTGAAGGGAAGAAGTTAAAGGTATAAGATCAATAAGGTGAACTTAAAATGCTAGAGAATTAGAAGTGGGATTATTGATATTAATTTATCATGCATTTTATATTAGAAATTCATGGATTCTAAGAAAAAAATGAATAAAATATGGATTCTATCTCTGTCTACTAACAAGAACTAGAAACAGTGAGCAGCCCAGTAGCATGAGCTTCCTTGGCAAATAGATTATGATTTCCGGTAATCACTTACCAGCAGAAGAAACCAAGCTTCCTTTGGGAAGATGGTTGATTTCATGTCTGGGGCAGGAAGTCAACAAGAAGGGTCTGAAAAACCTTGTCATATCAAAAGCAGGGAAGCTACCTGCTGCTTTCAGGGTCATGCCATTTACAGAAGCCCAAAAATGAGCCAATTTGAGCCTCAAAATAAGGCTAGAAATTTCATTCGATTGAAACACATTAAATATGCTTAAATTCATAACTTCATAAAAATAGGGGAAAACCAAAATTACTTGTTGGTTACCTTACAAACATGGATGGAGACCATGTCAATATTTTAGAAACTAAATGGAAATAACTCAATACCAATCCTCCCTTTCCTTTAAGAATTCTATGGAGAGATAAGTAAATATTTGATGAAGGGACTTTTTCTTTCTAGGTAATAAATGATAAATTTGCAATCCTTAATTAATATATCTAGGCAATAGCCTTCAATAAAATGGGAGACCAGCAGACATATTTGCCTCCTAAAGGAAGTTCACAGTACTACTTAGACTCTAGCCAAAAAATATTGGACATGAATCCCATTTAGCCTCTGGGATATAACTATCTAATTACAGGAAATGCAGGAAACTGGAGCACATGTTAAGTCCCACCACACAGATGCAATCAGCAGAATCTATACTATGAAAGCAACCCAGATTATTCGATAGACATTTGCAAAGACAACAAAAATACATATGAACAGCAATCTCTGAATTAAAAGACATTTAAGAGACGTGTCAATTAAATATAATATTTCGTTTTAATCTAATTTCTGATTTAAAAATAAGCCATAAAAAACTTTGCGAGAAAAATATAAACAGAGACTGGGTATTTGGGGATACTTAGAAATTCTTATTATTTTTGTTCAGCTGTTGTAATGTTTTTTGTTTATGGTAAAAAAAAAAAGGTTAATCTTTTATGGACAACTTATAGATATTTATTGATAAAAGATATGGTATCTATAATTTTCTTTAAGGCAATCTGGGGGAAGCATGAATGGTTGAGTGTTCAGATGAACCAAGAGCAGCCATGAGCTTAAAATTGAGACGTTCATCACTGGGTTCTTTCCACTCTTATGTTCCTGTGGAATTTTAAATACCGAAAATGTAGCCATAATAATAATAATCAGCCGGAATAAAGGACTTTATTTTTCAGAGAGCTTTCTCCCTAGGAGTTTAGCCAGCAAATGTAAGAAAATGGCCAGACAGCACAGGGCGTCTCACCATAGCCCACCAGAGCAGTGAGTTGCCCGCAGCTGCTCAGCTACCCTCTGTGACTTTGTCTTTGCAGCCTGAATCCACTAGTAAATTGCCAGGAGTCTGCTTTGTATTGTACCATCTGTAGATAGCATTCTTTTTCTTGATGCTTAAAAAAAGAAAGAGAGAGAGAAAGAAACTTCTCATTATCTGAAAGTGCTTTTGGTCCAATTTTGAATTTAGTGACTAGCAATGACTAAAATCTCCTTGGCCTATTTCTCTTACATCTAAACAATTTTAATAAATATTTTTAAGATGCATTGTCTGCTGGGGAGAGGTGGTTCTTATTCTGAATTACTTTGCTATAAATAGTCACACAAGAGCCAAATGAAATCCTGAAATCAGAGAGTTGCTTTTGCATGAAGTCAGACTATTTTAGAACTGTAGTGCCTCCTATATAGCAGGGAGCTTAAATCATCCAAGTCGAAATTCTGATTTTAATAATGGACAGGGACAAAGATATAAAATGGTTGCATGGTTTTTATTTTCTACATACAATCTCAAATTGAATCCCAAACTTGAAGGATTGGTAAAATGTTAAACATTTTAGTAATTTTAAATTGTTCAATGCTGCATGTGATTAGAATCCCAATTATTTTTAAAATAAGTGCTTCTATTATATTTATATATATATAAAGTCCTCCAAAAAAGTTAAATTACCTTGCTCGTCTCAGGAATCAAATCCCAATCACTTCCAGACTGAAGCACTTATAGAGGGGAAAAAAGGCAAAGTGCTCCAGTAATTTTAAATTGCTTTGTACAATGAAAAGTGCCTGTAAATTACTGAATGTGGCAATTTGTTCCATAAGCTTTTTGATTTCTAAGTGACTTAGTGGATGTGCTGGTGAAACAGTTTGGCAGGTGCCTCTGATGATTTAGAGATTGCGTGTACACATCTAAATGTGATTGAAATGTGGCATTAGCAGACCCTGACCACAGGAAGGGTGAGGCAGGTTTTCCAGTTACAACAGCTGGAAAAGCTGAGAAAGACTATACTTGACTCTCTGGGGACTTGGGAAAGGTGCTAAGAATGCACAGTCGAGCTAATTACAGGAAAATGCCCTATGGCTGGCTCTGAAATGATTCATCAAGCCCTGGCCTGCTTTGCTTGTCCTTCGCCTGATGATAAAATCGAGATATTTCTATCCACAGACACGTTTAGCCCCCATCTCACTCAGGCAACACAGGCTCAGCCTTGCTCTGCTGGTATTAATTTGTTTTTTAGAAATAATAATGTTAATTTACTAAAAAAAAGTAATACTTATTGGGCTCTTAGAAAGGGATAGAGAAAGTTTAGGTTTGTAACTTCTCAGGCAGATGATGCCTTAAGTATCTTTTTGTGTGTGTGAGAAATGTTTAGTTTTTATTTATTATAAGTTTTATTTTTTTCTCTTAATAATTTTTTTATTAAATCATAACTGTGTACATTAATGCATTTATGGGGTACAATATGCTGATTTTATGTACAATTTGGAATGCTAACATCAAACTGGTTAACAGCCTTTACCTCCCTTACTTATTGTGTTAAGACATTTCTACTCTAATCTTAATAGATTTGACGTGTTCCTTTGCAATATGCACCATAGGTGAGGTCCCACTGGTTACCCGCCTTCCACCCAGCCTTCCCCTTGAACTTCTTTCCTTTAGGAAGTCATCATCTTTACCATTTTGTATAAGAATTTCCTGTTCAGCCACAAGAGGGCTGTAGGTACTGGCTTTGTGGATAGCAGCAGTCTTTAAGGTGCTAAGGGGTCAAGTGAGGATCTGCAATCTACAGAGTGGGTGATATGGAGCCAGAGTTTCTGATCAGTGAGCCTTATAAATTATAGAGCAGGGCCCACGGCAAATTTCATGGCACGTGACAATACAAGTCTTGGGCTCTGGAAGTGAGGGTGGAGGGCAGAAAGGGTCCTGCCTTTTTCATGAGTATGCTGTGGAACAGAAGAGTCTGTAGACTGTGAGGCTAGCTTCCTTGGAGACTGTATCTAAACTCTTTAGTCTTTGATGTCAAGAAAGAGTTGCCACTGTGGGGAAACTGAGGCAGGACATGGACTACCTGGGGAGAATCAGATCCAAAACTACTTTATAAAGATTCTCATGAATGTTCTTTTAAAAAAAATATAAAACAATAAAAAAACTTGCATGGAATAGGCCATATATCAGTTGGGTTATTTCAATAGAACAATAATGGTAAAGGGAAATGACGTTGAGAATTGATGGTGTAAGATGGTCAACTGTGGTAAGAGTGTGACATGGAGACATAGTTCCTGATCTTTCATTCATTTGCCATCCTGATGGAGATAGAATCCTCTATCCTGGTATACGGGATAGGAGTAGACCAACCACCCTGGTTTGCCCAAAACTGTCCCACTTTTGTCCCTGCCAGTCCCATGCTCTGAAAAACCACCCAGTTCTGGGCAAATAGAGACAGTGGGTCATCTTACTAGGGAGGCTAATGGCTATGTGTTTTATGGATAGATTGAGTCTGATAGGTGGGTTCTGCTGAATTTGCTTAGGAAGGCTTTCACGTGGATAAGGGCTTGAGCACCACATGGAACCATTTCTCACACTGCGTCTAGGAAGAGAGTGCAGGGGCTGCAGAGGAAGTGGGGCCCTGACACCTGCCTGCTCCAAGGAATCTGAGTCTGTCTCACATACAGTCAGCCCTTCATATCTGCAGATCCCACATCTGCGTATTCAAACAGCCACCGGTTAAAATATTCAGAAAAGGCCATTAAAATAACACAACAATAAAAAATACAGTAAAACAACAATTAACATGGAATTTACATTGTGGTAGGTATTACAAAGTAATCTAGAGATGATTTGAAATGCACGTGGCATTTAGTTGCCGTAGGTAGTTGGTTGTCCTTAATGTACATGGAGGATTGGTTCCAGAATTTTTGTCATGGACCAAAGTCCACACCTACCCAAGTCCCACAGTCGGCCCTGCAAAATCTGAATATACAAAACGTCGGCCTCCTAAATGCAGGTTTTGCATCCTGCGAATGCTGTATTTCTCATTCCCCACTTGGCTGAAAAAATAAATCCGTGCATAAGAGAACCCTTATATAGTTCAAACCTGCGTTGTTCAAGAGTCAACTGTATACAGGAAGATGTGCATGGGTTAAATGCCAGCGCCACGACACCTGATGTGAGGTGGTTTAGTACCTGAGGGGGTCTTGGAATGAATTCTCTCCAGATTCTAATGACTGTACTAGCAGTTTAGATAAGGTGGGGGAGACCAGAGGCTTCCCCAGTGGACACAGGATTGAATTTTTCAGGTTAGAGCACTGATTTTCAACCTCTGCACGTGGCACACACTGGTGTGCCATGAGAGAATCTTAGGTGTGCTGCAAAAATTTTAAAGATTATTAATTAAATTCATTTTCAAAAGAATTTTGAACACAGTATATTCTTTTGTTTTTTTACTCTTCTTTTTGATCAGCATAATTTAAGTGTGCCGAGGAAGTTTAACTATAGGTTCGATTGTGCCATGAGATAAGGAAGGTTGAAAGACACTGGGCTGGAGTAAGGGGCTTTAGAAAAACCGGCCCCATATACCGAGGGTGGCTGGGTTCAAATCCAGCCCCGGCTAAACTGCAACAAAAAAATACCTGGGCGTTGTGGCGGACACCTGTAGTCCCAGCTACTCGGGAGGCTGAGGCAAGAGAATCGCCTAAGCCCGGAGTTGGAGGTTGCTGTGAGCTGTGATGCCACAGCACTCTATCAAGGGCGATAAAGTGAGACTCTGTCTCTACACAAAAAAATAGAAAAAAAGGTGGAGAAGAGGGATTTATGCAAACGAAGGAAGACATTATGCAGAAGTAAGAATAGTCCATGGAAAATGGTTAGGAGGGACTGGGAGAATCTTTTCTTCCTTAATTAAGTCAGCCACGGCAGGGGGGTAGATCAGGAATATATGTGCACGTGTGTGGAGGGACAGACCGAAAGCGCTGTGAAGAAGGAATACATCTTTTGTTTTGATTCAATTTTCTTTTAACCCCCTCCCCCTGCCCCCATATTCTCCTCGGTGCAGATATAGATTAAGGGGGCACTGACCTTTAGCTCTGACTAGGATGATGGATAAGAACAGATGCACTTGGGAGCCTTTTGTATACATGCTTTGGGCTTAGACCACCTTTCTGACCAGAGGGGCCTGAATCACATTTACCTTCATCCCACTTCTGTTTTCACTGCCGCCCAAGAGGAAATAATTTGATTTGGGGCTTCAGGGGTAGAGTGGATAAATGCAGTAGAAACCAGAGAAAATCAGCAAGAAAATTACTGAAACAAAGACAAAAAAGAAACATTCCCAACCAGCTACATATTTCCTACAACATGAGTTAATGAAATTCTGTTCTTTCTTACACAGCTGTATTCGGTTTGTTTTACATTGTTTGGTATGTAAAAGGATTTGGCTTTGTGTTACAGAACTAATTGCTTACTAGATATTACATGGATATCAAAATACTTTATAAATATTAATTAATCTTCACCTAATTCCCTGGCAAGCACAAATAACCAGTGGCATATTTATTGACAGCGTAAGCAATAATCTGATGCTTAAAGATTAGTTTTCTCTGCAGAATCTTTCTCATCATCTCCAAGTGTCAAAATGCTTTCCCTCCTTTGAGAGCCATATTGTATAGCACTTCCATAATAATCATTAGGAAAATATTAATAAAGACGATGTTAAGAGAAACCAACATTATTTATGGAACATTCACCGTTTGCCAGAGCCTGGAGTAAGCATTTTATAGATATTATATCATTTAATACCCACAATCATCCTATAAGGAAAATGTTATTATCACTTTTTTTTTCCCCCAGAAGAAGGAAGGAAGTTTCTGAGGGCTGGATGGTGGGAAGGTTGGACCCATACCCTGCACCTTCTGCTTGTCATGGTCACAGCGAAAGCCTCTCCAGTGAACCTTTCCTGATTCTCACTGCAGAGAGGACACAGAGTGCTTATTGACAACTCCATCCATTTATTCATTCAGAATATTCATAAAATTATTGGAGACTTTATATCTTTTGTATTACCCTGAATGGAGTTGGAACACATTCTTCTTAGTGAAGTATCATAAGAATGGAAAAGCAAGTATGCAGTGTACTCAATACAATTATGAAGCCAGTAGATGATCTAATACACACCCACATAAGAGAAAAATTCAAGATGGGGAGAGCGGGAAGGAGGGAAAAAGTGGGGAGGAGGGGGGAATGGGTGAGCTCCCACTTCATGGGCACAGTGTAGGGGTGTATAGCACACCTCTTGGGTTCAGGACACAACTACAAGAGGGACTATACCTAACAAATGCAAACATTGTAACCTGGTTGTTTGTGCCCTCACATTAACTTGAAATTTAAAAAAAAAAATTCATCTGAGTGTGGTGCTGGGAGAGGCCCTGTGCTGGGCTCTGTTGTGACACAGGTGGATTGTAGAAGGCAGCATCTTTTCTCTGCTGCTGCTTTTCTCGGTCCCCGAGCACAGCAAGCACTGCTGTTGTAGCAGGCACCAGGCCTGGCACAAAGACTCGCCTTGAACAGATGGACAGTGATGCAGGGAAAGGACGGTGCCAAACTACAGCTCTGTCTGCTCGTAGGTGGTGAGGGGCGGAGGCACTCGGGAGATGTGAGGGTGGACTCTCTACATCTCTGGCATTCACAGCGTAATTGCACACGTATTTCCTTTATTATCCATTCAGTATCTTCCTAGCTTGATGCCCCATGGTGGCAGGGACTATGCCCGTTTCTTTAGCACATACACTTATATAGACACAAAAAATGTTTGTTAAATAAAGCAATGGATTGTTCCAAGCCTGGAGGAAGGTCACTTAAAGTGGTATCATGTGCAGATTCTAATGGCCATGAGAATAGCCCCAACCCTGGGCATAGCCTGGATCCTCTTTGAATTGCATAGAACATCTATGGCAAGATGTGAAATAAGCCATTGAAAGAAAAACTTAGCCCATTAAAATGTACCTGGCATAATAATGGGCCTGGCATACAGAAGGTGTTTAATAAATCTACCCTGGAGCAGAAGAGCCTGGCCTATAACCCAGATTCTTGTTTGCCTGCCCTTCTTCAGAGTCCTGCTTCTCACAGTGTGATTTATGGAGCAGCAGCAGCAGCATCACTTGAGAATTTGTCAGAAATATCCGACTTCAGGCCCCACCCCAGGCCCACTGAATAAGACTGCATTTTTAACAAGACTCCAGGTGATTTGCATACACAGTGGCATTTGAGGAGCATTAATCCAGGGGATTCTTTACAGTCGGTAATTATGATTTGCAAATCATCAGCGTTTCCGAAATCCCCTCTGAAGTACATTTATCCTTGGCTAGGTTGGCATCAAGTTTCTCTGCTTTGGGCCAGAATTCTATCAACTCAGCTTGGTTGATTATCTGAGAAGTTTCTATTTGACAATTATATATGTCTTTGATGTAAAAGAAAAAAATGTTGGGAGTAGGAAAATCCTGGGAAATGTAACTGTTACTTAATAACTGCAGTTTTCTTTAAGACCAGAATCTTTGAAAGAATGAGAAAGAGCACAATGAAAGAAAGGATCCCAGCAACACCACAAAGCTATCCTGGTGAGAAGGAGGGAGGCCGAGGACCCCAGCTGTGGGTCATGCTGCCAGAAGACAAACCAACCACAAAATAAATACAAGACAAAACAGCGATCACATCCAGGTCATTTCATGTAGGAAACAGGAGAGACAAGGAAACAAATTCTCAGATACACGTATTTCTGTTGCTCCACATGCTTCCAAGGGCTGACATTGTGAAGACAATCTTCCTGATGATTAATTGAATTTCTCACCTTTTGTGCAAATGCCTTGGCCTCTTGGCTTTTAAATAATATCCATGGGCAAGGAAGACCTAGGTCTTTGCTGAATGACTTTTCACGATGCAACCACATTCAGGAACACTCGTGCTCATAGGTTTCCTCCGCTAACGGTGAAATTATATCAGGGATGACCTTTTGAAGGAATAAAACTCATTATCACGTGGAATGTGGTAGCTATAAAAGATCAACACTTGGAAGCCAAAGCAAAATCCCACATATGATAAATTAATTAGAAGAGAAGTTACACAAAACCGAGACCTTCTGTGTGACCCTTATCTTATAATTACCTCTTCTTTAAAAGCAGAATGCAATCTTTTATGTATGAAGATGTTCCTGTTGACCCCAAATGCATTAAGAGTCAAGGAGACATTTTTCACATGTTGAAAGTAAGATTTGATTGAGTGCCTGCAAGTGGCCTAGAGAAATCTCATTAAACCACTGTTTATTTTAATTCCTTATAAATGGCAGGATATTAGCCATTAATTATGAACATGAAGCCAGTTAGAAAATAAGTTTTGCAACATCTAATGCTTGCTTTTCAACCTTAATTAATGCATTGTCTTCCCTCACAGTTTTCAGTGTGTTAAAGCAAACAAGTACTTATGAGTTAGGTATAACTTTTCATCCCCTCCTCCTCCTTATGGTTGCTCTGTCAACATGGTTGCAAAAATCCAAATGAAAACCAGAAAATGCAGACTATTAAAGATATTTATAGGCTGCCACTATCCACAGTTATAATTACATTTATAAATCATGTGCCACTTTCACAGCAAAGCATGAATCTTGCACTCTCTTTTTATCTACCACCACCACAAAACAAAACAAAATACAGTAACAGTTGGAAATGGTTTTAGCAACATTGCCATGTTCCAAAAAGCTCAAACATCTGGGTCAGTCAGCACTATAGAAAATGATGTATATTCTGAAACATAAATGGATAGAAAATGAAGTTCTTGAGCATTTGTATACCACTGAAATGGTATACAAATTTGAGTGTATCAAGGAAGATAGGCAGATTTTTATTCAGATGATGACTTGTAATTATTTGACAGCAGCTGTTGGGAGGCAGTGCTGGGAGGATTCTGATGTTGGACCCAGCCACCATCAAGGGAATGCAGCAATGGGTTAGTGATGTCTGTTACATGAGGGAATTGGAAAGAAATGCTACAAAAGTCCAACTGTGTCATCGTACCTCTTACTCCTAAAGTGAGTCAGTGTGTTGTGGTAACATTCCCTGATGACAGGCAGAGGAAAATTAATGTGAGAGGCCAGTGAATTCAGTTCCATCTCCCAAGAGCCTTCTCTAGTTTACACAACAACCAAACACTTCAGAGGTTCAGGGCTGTCTGATCACAAATATTTCTAATATAAATACTTATGTGGCACTTCCTTACTGTTCTCTAAGTGCCTCAGTGTGTCTGCTCCTTCCAATGACCATGCAAAATAGTCATCACTGCCCTTTTCTTAGATGCACCAAACTTCAGCTTTTATGGAGAAGAAAGTGCCTCTTTGGAAGCCATAGTGGTGGCACTAGGATTCAGAGGCAGGTGCGCCTGACTTCAAAAATTTAAACTCAATCTGGGAACCTAACGGCCTCTTGCTACGTGATTGTGATTCCTGTGGACTTACTGTCCTGTCTCATTCATGCTTGGGAAGCGTGGTCTGAGCACGTTCCTTCTGGCCTTTCATTAACTATTCAAGGAGTTTGTGTTGCTTTTTTAGTTAACAGAGGTGGAAGATGATTCCATTCCCTCCCCTGCTGTCCTCCTCTGAGTTCAAGGAACAGCCTAAGGCTGGCCCGCTGGCTCTGTGGAATCTGTTTTCAATCTATTCCAGCCTTGTCTAGAATTCTCAGGGAACACCTGAGCCACAACCAGGACTTAAAGGAAGCTTGGTGGGTCTCTTCACATTTGGTACCATTAAATGGGAAAAGATCCTACCTGTGAGCCCAAGGCAGGTGAATAATAATGCTATCGGCATTTTCTGTTTAACAAAATACCTTTCTCAAGAAATGTATTACTCACCTTGTAGAAGGGGAGTTGTTTCAGAACCCAATCAGGTTAGTCACTGGCCCATGACTATCTCATTTTTAATAAATAATAATTTTCTCAATTCAGTGCCAGCCAGCTCATCTGCTTTCAAAAGATAGGCTATGACTGCTTTGTATTTTTTGTATTAATAACTCTCAGCATCAGAGGATTAACTCTTGATGCACTGACAGCCAACTACTGGGCCCTCGGAGGTCTACTTCTTACCGAATAGACTGTGCATATCTTGGAATGAAAAGCAGGGCCTTGCATTAGCTATCTGAGCTGCAGTACACTCTCCACCTTTGAGCATTTATATTCAATGAGAGGCAAGAAAGAGATTTCAAAACCACCACATCACTCATGAATTCATTTGTCTATCCGTTCAAAGAGCACCTGCTTGGGGCCACGCATGGTGACGGTCAATCTGACCTAGTCACGTAGGCATAAGAAAGATGACCCCAAACAGAGAGAAAAGGAGAAAATTTAAGGTACCTTCATTGGTGAAGCATGGAGGTTATGAACACAAACCTTACAGTCACACATCAGTGTTCCAGTCCCACCTTGCCCCTTAGCAGATGGCCAGGCTTGGTTCTGAGCCTGATTACTCATAGTTGTCACCTCCCTGATAAATGTCTGCTCACACAGTTGGCACCTCGGAAGTGGAACTGCTGGATCCACGGGGCTGTTTCTTGGCTAATTTGAGCAATGTTATATTCCAAAGCAGGGGTTTGCAAGCTCTGATCCCTGGGCCAAATCTAGCCTGCCACTAGTTTGCGGAAAACTGGCAAACTAAGAATCAAGTTACCTTTCAAATGGTTGCATTTGAAGTGCTCACATAAATGGCTATGTAATATCCTCAATTTTGCCCTTTGGCTCACAAAGCCTAAAATATTTACTAACTGGCCCTTTAAGAAAACGTTTGCTGATATCATCTCTGAAATAATCCAAGCCACACATATAATTTAAAATTTTCTGGTAGCCCATCTAAAAGATGTAAAACAAGACAGGTGACATTAATTGTATATTTTCTTTAACTCAATATCCACGCTGATATTTCAACATGCAGTTAATATAAAAATTATGAATGAAACATTTTACATTATTTTTTCATACCACTTCTTTAAAATCCAGTGTGCATTTTGCATTTAACGGTACCTTTGAATTTGGACTCACTGCATTTTAGGTGTTGAATAAGTACATATGGTCTGGTGGCTGCCTTACTGGGCAGTGGCAGCTCTAGGGAGTTTGAACCAATTTATACTCCTTTTGAGATTCACAGAGAATCTCTATGTAAAAATCTCGGTCTCTTTTTCCTTTTCAAAATCATGGAGTACCTGGAATTTAAACTCCAAAGCCACCCCAATTTCAGATGCAGAGACTAAATTCTAAGCTGCAATTGTGATCCCCATCCAGCAAATGTCCTGTAATGTGCTCCCCAGGGAAAGTCACTGTGTCCCTTGAATGGATAATATGCTCTTCTTTCCGGCCTAACTCTTGCTCAATCATTTCCCATTCCATTGCTGGTTATTTAACCCACAAGAGGCAGCAGTAGCTATGTATAGCAGCATACTGGCAGGCTGACCAGTGGCCTTCATGCTCTTGGTCTTCAGAGAAGTTTCCTTAGGCTTGAAAACCTCAGCTCACATGTAGGAGAGCTGCCCTGCTGTGATGCCTGCCTGCCTGCCTCCAGCAGACCCAGGACATTTAATTCTCTGCCAGAGTCTCATCAGCTCCATGACAATAAAAAGGATATATGTCACAGTCATCCCAGGAAGTTGCCTCTGCAAATACCCCAGGAGATCACAGCTTTAGGCCTTTGAGCCTCTGTGTATGGCAAAGCCTCAGGGGCTCAGGCCCTAAGAATGCATCAAAATTTGCCATGATTCACTCACAGTGTGTGTCATGCGTCTTTGCTGAAATGTTTGAAATGCGTTCTTCCTGGCTGGCTTTTCAGGGCCTTTAGTGTGAATATGCAGTTTGCATGTGAAAGATGCATTTATTAAATGAATGAATGGTGAATTATTTCCAGTTGTGGTTCTCAAATTTGGACATGAGAATCACCTGGAGGGATTAATAAAAACATAAATTTCAGGATTTAACCTCCAATGTTTCTGAGTCTGTGGGTCTGCAAATCTACATTTCTAACAAGCATCCAGAAAGCTGCAGGGCCAGAGACCACATTATACAACTTAACCATGCCTTATTTTCTTCTGATGCATTATCTACCATCTTACTGATCTTCCTACCTCTGGACTTCCTCAGTGCAAACCTTCTCAGATAAGTTATCCAACTCAGAGTTTATCCAACTTAAATATTTTATATGATATCTGTACCAGATTGTTTATTGCAGCCCAATTCATAATTGCTAAGTCACAGAAGAAGCCCAAGTGCCCATCAACCCATGAATGGATTAATGAATTGTGGTACATGTATACCATGGGATACTATGCAGCCTTAAAGAAAGATGGAGACTTTACCTCTTTCATATTTACATGGATGGAGCTGGAACACATTCTTCTTAGCAAAGTATCTCAAGAATGGAAGAAAAAAGTATCCAATGTATACAGCCTTACTATGAAGCTAATTCATAGCTTTCATATGAAGGCTGTAACCCAAATATAGCACAAGAAGATGGAGAAAGGAGTAAGGGAGGGAAGGGGGGAGAGGGTGTGTGGAGAAAGGGTAAATGATGGGATCACACTTATGGAGCATCTTAGAGGGGACAGGTGAAACCTACTAAATGCAGAACACAAATGTTTTCACACAATAAATGAGAAAATCCCATGAAGGTTATGTCAAACAGTTGGATGGAAATATTTCAGATTGTATATGAAGCCCACACACTGTACCCTATGATTGCACTAATGTACACAGCTATGATTTAATAAATAAAATAAATAAATAAATAAAAATGAAATAATAAATTTATGTATATATACGTTAGGGTTTATATATACATTAGAGTGCAAAAGACAAATTTGTCATTATTTGAAAATAATATGCTTGTTTACTTACAAATCTTCAGAAAAATTAAGCACCAAATCTTTATTTTTAATAGAATTAAATAAGGAGGCTGGTTACAAAGTAATGATGTAAAAAGTCAATTTATTAATTGCTTAAAAAGATTAACAGTCATGAATATAAAAAGTAAGGATGCCATTTTCAAAAAGACCAAAAAGATAAATTATCTAGAAGTAACAGTTAATATAATAAAAATGTGGCTCCTGCAAAGTGTCAGTTATAAAGCATGTAACTTTAAACCAAAAAGCATATAAGACCATTAACATCTGTCACACCAAATATTCAGCATATGCCTGCATTACTTCTTTCTTCAGTATCTTTATTAGACTCCCATAGGCTATGGGACCAATTCTGTTTCTGATCAGTGAAGCAAACTGACTTTTTGCTTCTCCAGCTATCCATAGTTATCTATGATCAGACTAGGTACACATGATTATCATTGTTATTTCCCAAATGGAATAGACTGCTTCATGACAATAATCTTATATTTTCAAAACTTTAATGTTTGCTATCTCTTGACCGCTTTCTATTTAGCATACGTTAATTATTCTGGATAGGGTAGCAAAAGGAACACTCTAGGGCAATTAAAATAATCCCAAAGTTCTTATTTTGATGCAATCAAATATAAAACCTTCTAATAAGTTTTCCCTTATGACAAATAATTTTTAAAAGGATGAGGCACAGAGAGCCTCCAAGTTTCTATCGCAGACCCCTACAGGTACCTGAACCTCTGAAAATACTTCTAAGTATTGTTATCAAGGCCTGTGAGATCACTAACTAGACAGGGAAGTTTTTCTGAGATTTTTTCCCCATGAAGAATGTGGCATGCAGCAGATTTCAAAGAACGAATTTTGTATATCCATAAACAAAAGGGAAAGAAGGCCCAAAGGATTTAATCGCAGAGAAAAGTGGTCGGAGACCTGAATTTCCGCCCACCTGTGGATCATCATACTGCACAGTTGGGTAGTGCTGTGCAACTGGCAAAGTGTCTGAATCCTCATCATCACATGAGGTCAAGAGGTCGCACACAGGCAAGGAAGGCACTACTTCCACTTGTTACAGAAAAATAAACCTTGCTGTCTAGAGATTAAAAGTCTCGCCTGTCATAAGATAACTTCTGGAGAAGATGAACATGCTCACCATTTTTATTGTGGCGATGTGGCAATGATCTCAAGAATGGATGTATTTGTTAAAACTTACCAAATTGCTTCTTTCAAATAACTGCCATTTATTTTATATCAAGTATACATCCACAAAGCTGTTTCAATACATGTGTAAGTTTAAAAACTGTACCCTTATTCACTAAACAAAAACAAACAAACAAACAAAGAAACCCAACCTTGCCTGAGGTCCCAAAGCCAGTGAATAACAAAATGTAAAGTTGAACTCAGATAGCATATCCAAATCCAGGGTCTGGCAGCTACATCACTGCATAACTCTGGATCAACCAGTTCACTTCCCTAAAAACTCAGTTTCTTTATTTCTACACTCTCAGTAAAGTTCCACTCCCTCTGGGTCTAAATTCTTTCTAAATTTTTGCATATTTAATTCATATAAAAATTTTAAAAAGGAAAGATTTTAAGGAAATTATGAATGGATATATATATATATATATATATATATATATATATACACACTCTGGCCAATAAAAATTTTATATTAGATATTTAAAATCTCATATGCATCCCTTCTTAATCTTTGATACCAGCCTAATCCAAATCTTTTAATTTCAAATGCATGCTACCAAAACTTACATGGTTTTACTACCACACTCATTGTAGGGTGTCATCACGAAACTTGCCTGACAAGCACAGTACCTTTTTATTGTACCACATTCTAAATCTCTTCTCTTTCGTTTGGTGTTGAAATTCCCCTATGATTTGGACTCGCCATTTATCTAAACTTACTTTCTAACTTGCATCATCTTCTCTTATTAGACCAGTATCCTTGATGATCCCAAACCCCAGAGTTTGGTTTAGTTTGCTTCTACATTTGTGTCTTTACATTATATTGTTCCCTCACCTGGAATTATTTTCTTGACATTCCACATATTTCAAAGCTATGTCTCTTTGAAAATGTTGCTCACTTTCCACTGTGACCTCAAACAAAACTACTATAATAAAACCTCTTTGACTAGCTTCTCTTTTAAAAGCTTCAAAATGCCAAGTGAACTCATGGCATTCTGCTGAGGACATGATTATATTTACTAAAAAGATAGATATCTATCTGTTAAAGACCATAGAGAATTGTCACAGACAAACCTGTGTTCAGAAATAAAAAAATTTAGTTTTTTTTGTGTTCGATATGTATTATATTATCACCAGTCATTCATCATATGCCCTCAAATTATTTTGTAGAATCCCATTATTTTATACTGCTCCAAGTGAACTCCCTTGGCTCTCATTAAGAAATGAGTATTTCAAGCACAAATTCTCTTTTCTTTAATTATTTCAAGTTTATTTATTTTTTAACTTAGTTTTTATTAAGTCATAACTGTAGGTGGCGCCTGTGGCTCATTGAGTAGGGCGCCAGCCCCATATACCGAAGGTGGTAGGTTCAAGCCCAGCCTCGGTGGAACTGCAAAACAAAAAAATAGCCAGGGGTTGTGGCGGGTGCCTGTAGTCCCAGCTACTTGGAAGGCTGAGGCAAGAGAATTACCTAAGCTCAGGAGTTGGAGGTTGCTGTGAGCTGTGTGATGCCACAGCACTCTACCGAGGGCAATAAAGTGAGACTCTGTCTCTACAAACAAACAACAAAAACAACAAAAAAACCCTTCTCTTTGTAGGTCTCTTGAATGCTCAGGAGTCTCCTCCAATCTAAAATGCTGGCCCCGAACTCATACTCCACTGGCTCAGTGACCCTCGTCCTCTTCAGGCAGGCCCAGCCTCCGATTCCTTCCCCTTTCATACCCCGTCTCTTCTCCAGCAGCACGTACTGGTGGTTCTACCTTCAAAATCCCCACCACCATTGCCCTCTGCTAAATGGAGCAGGAGCCTGGTATGTGGCCTCCCACCTCCACCCTGCCCTGTGCAGTCCATTCTCCATCCAGAAGCTCAAGTTCACATGCCAAGTTCAAGATGGTCCAGCAACCTCTGCATATACCACAGATAAAGTACAAAAGCCCCGCAGGGGTGCAAGAGAGCCTACCTGGTTTGGCTTTTCCTGTGGCTGTTTCCAATCTTTTTGTCTTTTCTCCTAAACACTATATTTCCACTGGCTGCTTTGCTATTTGTTAAAATAAAAGGCCAGATTAGGCCCATCCCGGCTCCACCTTCCTGGAATGCCCATGACTTTTTCTCTCCATTCAAATCTCTGGTCAAAAGTCAGCTCCATAGAGGGGACTTTCTTCATCACCTGCTTTAAATAGTACCCTAAATGGATTAGTTTCCTGCTTCTGCATAGCAAGTGACCCCAAACTTACGACGACAATTCACATTTATTATCCCATGGTTTCTGTGGATGGGGAATTTGGGAGTGGCTTAGTTCTCCCTCAGTTCCTTTATGAAATTGTGTTGAAGATGTCAGCCAAAGGCCTGCTGGGGCTTTAAGGACCCACTTCCAACACATCCTTCTCCCCCTCCATCTGGCTGTTTGACCTTGCTGTGGGCAGAACCCTCTGCACAGCTTCTCGGGCCGTGGTCGCTGATCCCCCCGGAGTGAGCGAGAGGCGAGAGTGAGGTGGAAGCAGCAATGCCAGGTATGACCCAGCTTCAGGAGTCATTAGCAGGTCATTTTAACAATATCCTATTGGTTACACAGCCATCACTGTGGACACGCATGGGGCGTGCCTTCCAGGAGCTGAGCGCCGCTGGGGGCGTCTCGGGGCCTGGTCGACACTCCCAGGGCCTCTTCAGTCTTCACCTGCTTTACTTTGTGTTAGTCCTATATCCAGCCAAGGTGATTTTATTCCTGAATCTGCCCCTCCTGTGTTGTCTGACTCATGCATCTGAATACTTGCTTCTAGAAGCCAGGGTCTTTGTCTTCCACGCTCTCTCCAGCACTTCGGACAGTGTGTGTCTCCCCGGCAGGTGCGCCACACCCGTCTATCGGAGGGATCCATGCAAGTTTTCCCGGCAGCCTGAGGGGGTCTGGATAAGAGCAGGGACAGAGCAGCAGGAGTGATTAACAGGCGAGGAGCCAGGAGCTGTGATCGGGATACGGAGCTGGGAGGGCTGAGCCAAGAGGGCTCAGGATGAAACTGTGAACAGCTGAGGCCCTGTCATCATCTGGGACTGAGTGGTTAGCTGAGAGCTAAGAGCTGAGAAGGACGGCAAGTGGACGCTCACTGTGGAAAAGCCGTGCTATTTTCTTTGACATGGAGTCAAAGTGTGTAGTTCTTTGGCTTTGTTGCAACAGAGAAATAGGCAGAGAAAAATTGGCATGGGACACTTCACTCGGAAAAGAAAAAAGAAATCTCTTGATGAAGCTCACAGTCTGGGACATCCACGTGGGAAAGCAGAATGGGCCAGTGGCTCCACGGGAATGGGATTCACAGATTTGTGAATTCTTGGCAGGCGGGTGAGGTGCTCAAAATGCAGATCGTGAAGTTAAAGTTCAAGTGCTGTGCTGACCTGTGGACTGACACGGTGGATAAATATTTAGTCAATTTTGGTAAGTGTTTGCTTCTGATTTATGGCTGGGAAGGGCTTTCTGAAAGGCATTCTTGATGATAACATAAACATCTATTTCTCTAATGTGCAGAGTTCCGTATGTAGCCTGCGTCCCAGAGGACTCTGCACAGTCGGCGAGCTGCAGACTTGGGGACTCCCCGTGGTAGGAATCCCCACTCCTCCCGGCTGGTCACCTGTTGAGGGTTAAGGAAGGCCCACATTTTAAATTAGTGACCCAACCTTGACTTTTGGGAATTCGTGTTTCTATTCAATCCAGTTAATCAAATAAAAAGGTGATTTGGGGGCAGCTGTGATGTTGCCAGAGCTGGTTAAGCCCTGTGGAGAGATGACAGAGCCTTGGTTCAAATTCCAGCTCTCTTGCTTTTTGGCTGTGACAGGAGCACATTTCTCAACCTCTCTGCCTCGGTTCTCTGATCTCCGACTACATCTCACAGGTGCGTTGCGAAGATTACCTGTGCCGTATGTTTAAAGCTCTTAGGTGAGTACCTGGGACACAGAACGCAATCTGTAAATAGTAAGTATTACAGCAGTATTTATTTAGTTTTAGAAATAATTGTTTTTCCATCTATGTGCCTCACGGAGGAACCAGTGAGATTCCAGAAGTGGGGCATGGCTCGGGGTCAGCTCATTATACACCCTTCCTGATATCACTGCTAGTTGACTGCAAATTTTCTACTTTGTACCATTTAAAACAATTTTTGTCTACATTTTGGAGGTGCAAGTGCAATTTCGTTAGATGGCTACATGGTGTAGTGGTGATATCTGGGTTTTAATGGATCCATCACCTGAATAGCCACACTGTGCCATGAGGTGATTTCTCAGCACCCCCCGCCCCCACTCTCCAGAGTCTCTCGTTTCCATCATTCCACCCCCTGTGACCACGCGTGCCCCTCGGTTAGCTCTCACTTAAGGGTAAGGACCTGCAGTATGTGGCTTTCTGAGTTGTTTCACGTAAGGTAATGGGCTCCAGTCCCATCCACGCTGCTGGTGAAGACACGATTTCGTTTTTTATGGCTGAACAGTGTTATGTTGTGTGTTACACCACATTTATCTGACCGTCCGTTGACAGGCATGTAGGTTGATTGAACATCTTTGCTGTTGGGAGTAGCATGGTTGTAAGCGTTCCCTGCTTTCTTATCAACAGAACTCCGAACCTGATGGGGGCCATGATCTGTCCAACTTGAAGACAGCAATTGCATGGCGCTTCCCAGACCCCCTGTGACTTCAGTTCTTTCCAGTGAGATGTCACCAGAAGTTGCTGGCGAGGCTTTTAGGAAGACTTTTCCAGAGGAAGACAGACTCAGGTAGCAGGTAGATAACGTTTGCCCTTTGCTTTCCCTTCTCCTGTCTTGGAAGCTGATGCAATGCCAGAGGCAAAGCAGCCGTTTTGTGACAAGAGGACAGTAGCCCAGAGTAAGCGTATCAGCCTCCCCGGTGGCCAAACAGAGCACCACAAACTATCTTAAAGCAAAGGACATTCACTTTCTCACAGTTGTCAATGCCTGAAGTCTGAAATCACGGTGTCAGCAGGACCGTCCCCCTACAGGCTCTAGGGGGTCATCTATTCCAGGTCTTTCTCCTGGCTCTGGTGACACCAGTAGCCTTTGGGCTCGGGGCTTGCACAGACTGGCTCTGGTCTTGGCCTCTGCCTTCCCAGGTGTTCCCTGTGCTGCTGTGCCTTTCTCCCTTCTTAGAGGCACTAGTGATACCAGACTGTGGGCCGCCCTACTCCATTCTGACCTTGTCGTAACCCACTACCTTAGCAATGACCTATTTCCAAATACAAGCACAGGTGCCAGGAGTTAGAACTGCGGCACAGTTCATTCCCCAGCACTTAGATAGCAGAGCAGAGGGAGGCAGAGTGCCTGGTGGTGTCCGAGAGTCACCCAGCAAGCCCTGGTCTGTCCACCCAAGGGCGCCCAGTAACCTTCACCCAGTTCTCAGGTTCCCTGCGGCCAATAATAGTTCCTAAGAGATACAGCATTTTACTAAAATACCACACTACCCAGACTCCTGAAACGCCTGTCATTACTCCCATCTTTGAGATAAAGTCCCTGGAATTTGGAGAGCACAGCCACAGTTGGCAGAGTGAATGTGGGCCTTGTCCAGTCTCCTCCAAGTCTGAGCCATTCCCTGGGCTCTGGCCCCTTGGAACTTGAGCCCTAGCCTGGGCTGTTCTCCACAGACTCTTGTTTGAAATGGTCCTAATGCCTCCCTGAAGACTGCTGAGTACTTAGTAGGTGCCTTCTGGGCTGTCTTTTGTTTTCTTTTATGGGAACCTTCACCCTGTTTGGGGGTGCAGCTCCTGCCCAAAGGGATGGGCCTCCTGGGCTACCTTGGGCTCCTGTAGCCACTTGTACAGACCCCGGACCACTGGGGCTTGCCGACCCCTTGTTAGTTTCTTAAACGTCACTGTTGAAAAATATCTTTTTTTCAAGAAGCTAAATAAACCACGACTTGACTTACTTAGTTAGCTAATCTATGTTAAAGCCATCAGAAACAAATTTATTGTTTTGCTTAAAAGGGAAGCCTCAGGAGGAAGAGACTTTGAGTTTTTCCCAACAAATCCTGCATTCGCCTGATAATAGACTTTTTCAGGGTAAGATTGGAAAAAAAGAATTTCATACTGAAGTAAAGTTGCTCGATAACTTCATGGGGTTTGAGGAATAAAATTTCTTGATGATTAAAAACTTACCACCGGTAGCAGCCAGGCCACCACTTTTCTTTATTTCTCCAGTCCAAGTCCCAGAGGCATGCAGGTGCCAGCTCAGGATGAGGGACAGAGACCCCAAGAGGGAGCCCCAGGAGCTCAGGCTGGGAGTGTGAGCTGTGACCCCAAGTCTGACGCGCAGCCGTGTGCTCCGTGCCTGCGCTACCTTAAATGCCGGGGAATTCGGAGGCAGAGACAGGGCTGGGCCCACGGACTGGGGACAGTTTCTGGGGGTGGCATTGATCTGCTCCTGAAATGCATATGGGTGTGGGAATTGTACTGGTTAGGGTTCTCCAGAGAAGTGCAAGTAAATACCTACACCTGTGTGTATGTACACACGTATGTGGAGAGAGCGGTTGATTATAAGGGATTGGCTCACGTGATCAGAGGCTGGCTCGTCTGACATCTGCAGAGCTGGTGGGTGGGGCTGGAGACCCCTGGGACTGACGTCGCAGCCTTGAGTCTGAAGGCACCTGTAGGTAGATTCTGAGTCCCACCTCCTCGGGGTCAGTCTTTGCTTTGATCAGGCCTTCAAGTGACTGGGCGAGGCCCACCCACATCCCAGATGGCCACTTACTTTACTTAAAGCCTGCTGATTTAGGTGATGATCTCGTCCAAAAAGCACCACCATAGAAACGTCTGGAATGGGTGCTCTAGTAAACGCCCGGGCATCTGAGCCTGGCCAAGTTGACACATAAAGTGACCCCTCCCGGATGGTGGGGCATATGGGCAAGTGAGCATATTTGTGGGTGAAGAGGCGGAGTCCTTGGGGGGGGGAGAAGAGAAACGGGCCAGGGTGCCACATTCCAGCCCTGGCTGTGGTCCTGGTAGGGAGAGGGAAGCTGGGGTAGGTCTGTAAGGACAGGAGAAGGCCCCATGACATCTGTGGGGAAGGGCAGGTAGGGCGGCAGAATGGTGGGGACCTCAGGGATGGGCTTCTGGGGTAGGAGGGCCAAGCATAGTGGGAGGGCTTAGTGGTGGGTTGATGGGCTCAGGGGAGGCAGTCTGTGGTGGGGGGATGAAAGCATGGACCCCACCTGCTGTGGCCACCCTCTCTCATAGGACCCACCCCCTCCGTCACACGGCAGTGTGGTCATCACTGAGAACACTGTCACCTTCCACTGGCAGGTTGGACAGGGGTGGCTCCCACTGCATGAGCTCAGCCCACTAGCAGGTGTCTGGCATACAAAAGGGCCTCAGGGACAATTTTCCATGACTGGGTTTAAGTAACTAGATCAATGGGTAACTGAGGCTTTCGATCTTGGGGTCTCATTCCCTCTGGCTGCTGTATGGTAGGTGCATTCCAGGTGTGGCCTGGGTGTTGGTGTTGGGACCCTTTTCCATGGATGGGAACACTCTAGGTGGGCTCGTGGGGCAAGAACCAAGCCCTCTGATGAGACCATGTTGTGAGCATGCTGCTGCTGGCTCAGTGACATTCCATCTTAGCAGGTGTGTCCCTACTCGGTCACCTGCCCCTGTTTTGTTTTTTATGGTAATAAGGCTGCAGTGAACACCCTTAAATATTAATCCTAATGCACTTCTCTGATTATCTCCTTAAAACAGAATCTAAGACGTGTAAAGAGTCCCCTGTTTTTGCAAGGGGTCAGCTTCACATTTTGGCAGTGTCATGGCCAACAGCCCAGGGATGCCTACAGCCTGCCTGGGTACTGCACGTTAGTTCTGTGAGATGACTGCCCAGTAGAAAATGTCTTAAAATAGCTTTTTTTATTGTGCATCTGGTGAGTGCCCAACGGGCAGGTGCCAGAGCTCAGGCGGGGCTCCCGTTCCTGCTCAGGCACTGTTTGGATCTTGGGGTCTCATTTCCTCTGGCTGCTGTATGGCAGGTGCATTCCAGGTGTGGCCTGGGTATTGGCTGTAGGTAGGGCTATAACTGTGCTAAAGGGGTGAGCCCTGAGCCACAGACACCCAGAGCCTGAGGAGGAGGGCCAGCTTGTCCTGGGCCAGTGTGGGTGTGAGTACTCTTTAGGGGACAGGGACCTGCCCTCCGTATTGCCAGGTGAATTAGTTAGTTTTCTCTGGGTCACAAGCTTCCCAGCACTTCATGATTTACAAAAACACCTCGTGGTCCAGGTCATGATTTGGAGGGTCAGCAATTTGGGCCGGGCTCAGCTGGGAGGTTCTTCTGGCCTCTGCTGGTCTTCCTCACGTGTTTGTCATCAGCCTGAGTCAGCTGAGCAGCTCTGCTCTGGGGCTGGCCGGGCATCAGGTGGAATGACTGATGGGTGACTCTCTCCAGCAGGCCAGCCCTGGCTCATCTTCCCGAAACCGGGCAGGTTTCCAGTAGAACACCTGGGTCTCGAGGCCTAGGCTTAGGACAGGCACAGGGTTATATCATTTCTATCACATTCTATTGGTGAAAACAAGCCTTAAGATTCAGAGCTGGGGGAGGTACATGTCGGATCTATTACGTATAGAGTATAAATGTTTTAACACAATAATTAAGTAAAGGAGACGAGGTATATATTAACCAGTGTGATGTAAACGCTCCTAATTCTGTATGAAATCAGCACATTGTACCCCATAAATGCATTATGTATACATGATCTATGTGTTTATGATTTAATAAAAAAATTATTTTGAATTTCAAAAAGAAAAAAAAAGGTTCAGGGCTGGGGAAGTGGACTCACTTTCTGATGGTGTGAGCTGCAGATGCCCAGTCCCCTTGCAAAGGAGCACAGATATAGGGAAGGAGACGCAGCATTTTTGCTGATATCTACCTTACGGCCCAACAGACGGCATTGAATTTGACTGACCAGACCAGCAACTTGTCCTTTTTGTGGGAGGAAGGAGAATGAAGAGGGAGGCGAGTTGGTGCGTGAGAGTGGAGAGCACTGTGTTTCTACTCCATCCTATAAAATCTCCTGTGTGCTATTTCCACAAGGGACAGAGCAAACTTCTTCAACTCTTTCTGTACTAGCCTGTTAGTTCTTCTACAGCGCTGTCTTCCCACACTCTCCGCCGAGAAGCTTCTTTTCCAGTCAGTGCCATTCTAAAATAAATTGGAATCACTTAGAAGCCAAGCTGGAAGAATATCCAACCTGCTGGGACCTACTGCCCGGGAGTGAGGCTCTTAAATCAATTTGGAAACTGTTTCCATGTAATATGAATGGACTTGGTAAGGGAATAGAAATCCCTGCCAAATCCCTACCTCGAATAGGATGAAAAATTAGATTAATCTGAAAAAAGAAGTCAGCAGGTGCTTACTTACTCTGTCTTAGGGATCAGGAGGACTGAGAAAATTACAGTGCGGCAGGAAGGGCAAAGCCACAGGCTCATCAGCAGGCTTGAGCCCTGGGTTTGCTACCGAACAGTTGTGAACTTTGGCTACTTGGCTACACTGCCTGCACTTCTGCTTTCCTAATGGCAGATGAAGGCCAGGAATGGTTGTCTTGCTGGGCTGCTGGAAACATTTTGCATAGAGGGGGGATGGATAAGTGGTGGCCACAGGCACCTGTCTCCTGAAAAAGCTCTACTATCTGGGCTGTCTGGGGCTTCTGACCACCTTTCCAGGAGGCCAGGGGCATTGCCACAGGGGTTGTGCGTTGGCTTTTGATCTCACGAGACTCATCTTATGACATAGATACAGTCTGAGCGCACAGGCATTTTAGTAACCTGCTTTATTTCGCTAATACTGTAAGTAGTTTTCACATTGCCAGAGGCTGTGTAATTGAAATGTGTAATAGCTGTGAATGGTAAGATTATGCACATCAGGCAACTTTTGATGTTTAGGTTGTTTCTAATTATTTGTCATTAGAGATTATATTAGAATGAAGCAATGGGGTCCTGCCCCCCCACCCCGATTGTATTTGGGATTATGATTACTTCGTGTTCTGATTCCTGGAAGTGGTTTGGAAACGCCTATAGTCCTGTCGCCCACATGTGATTGCATCAATTTCACTGAACATTTGCCAGGATTAAGACTCATTTCTCAATATTTTAAAAGTAGATGTTAAATGCAGCCACATTATTTTTTTTTAAAAAGTGTGGTGCCTTCATGATGTGTCAGCTTGGCTAAGTGGTCTACACTTCCCAGAGTTCTCCCCTCTGTGTTTCTGGCAGTCCAGGCACAGGAGGGGCTCTCACTGGGCTGTGGAGAGCAGGAGGGAGGCAGCAGCCACTAGTACTCATGTGTGCTGTCCTGTCTGCTGGCCTGAGACGGCTCCCTGTTTAACTGCATCCTTCTTCACCCTTTCCCACTCCTGGGCAGGGAATATGTGTTTAAGTCTGTGAGGAAGGGCCTGGCATCCACAGGACACCCACACCGCCAAGGCCAGAGGCAACCAGAGGGACATAGATTTGTCTGTCCTATGAGCTCCAGCTTGTTCTTACTTTCCCCCTGACAACCACCTTCCTTTCCCCACTATCTGACCTGTGGACTTTAAACTCCACCACAAAGACAACAGCTTCTGGAGAGTCTTTAACCAGTTCCACAAGTGTATGGGGTCAAATTCCTCTAACAAATCTATCACCATTTCCATTGTCTCCTTTACCATCTCTGTCATCTCCATCATCTCCATCTCCATTATCTGCATCACCATTACCTCAGTCATCTCCCTCTCAGTCACCTCCATTATTTCCATCTCCATCTCTACCCCCTCCATCATCTCCATCACCATTCATCATCTCCATCACCATCACCTCCTTTATCTTCATCTCAATGACCTCCATCACCTCCATCACCATCTCAATCATCTCCATCATCTCCCTCTCCATCACCTCCCTCTCCATCATGTCCATCACTATCACCTCCATCATCTCCATCACCATCTCCATCATCTCCATCACCTCCATCATCTCCATCGTCTCCATCACCATCTCCATCACCTCCCTCTCCATCATGTCCATCACTATCACCTCCATCATCTCCATCACCATCTCCATCATCTCCATCACTAGCACCTCCATCATCTCCATCACCATCTCCATCATCTCCATCACTTTCACCTCCATCATCTCCATCACCTCCCTCTCCATCACCTCCCTCTCCATCATGTCCATCACTATCACCTCCATCATCTCCATCACCATCTCCATCATCTCCATC